>JAHREE010000259.1:1055484-1142968 GCA_033628505.1 Tringa tobata
CAGGGCGCGGCTCGACACACCCCGCGGGCGGAGCTCGCCGCATCCTCGGGGATCGCCGGGAAAGCCGTGAGTAACGGGAGCGGGCCGGGGGAGGCGGTGGGGGCCGGCCGTGCCCGCCTCCCCAGCGCCCGTTGAGGGGCCCCGTCCGCCGCCCCTCATCTTCTCTTTCCGGGGGGCTGAGCGGGGCAGGCGGAGCGGGACCCCGCCCGAGCCCGTCACCGCGCTGAGGAGGAGCCGCTGCGCCCACCTCGCTGACGGCCGGAGCTCGGCTTTCCTTCCCGGCGGGCCGAACAAGGCTGAATGGCGTCAGTTTCACTCGGCTTTCCTTCCCGGCGGGCCGAACAAGGTTGAATAGCGTCAGTTTCACGCGTGGTGGCTCTGAGAGCGTTCTGCGGGGCCGCAGGAGCGTGTGAGGGGGCTCCTCGCCTCAGCGCGGGCCCGGGTGAGGTGGCCTCCTTTGTCCGCCGAGGACAAGGGCGGCTTGTCTCCTCTCACACCCTGGGCGCGGGCCCCAAGCGTGCGCCTGCTGTCCCCAGGCCCTGGCACCTCCACCTCAGGGCGGCAGCTGCCAGCCTGGGGAAGGGGCGCCATGTCCCCCTCGGGTGCTTCGAGCCCCTGTGGCGGTGGCAGGTATTTGGTGGCACATGCTATAAAGTCCTGGAGGCATAAAAGAGGGCTGTGTCCAGGGCTAAAATTTATTGGGGGTGTTTTCAGGGACCGTGTGCATTCAAGGACTGAAATTTGTAGCATGAGCGTAGAATAATAGAATGGTTTGGGTTGGAAGGGACCTTAAAGGTCATGTAGTTCCAGCACCCTGGGACACCTTCTACTAGATGAGGTTGCTCAAAGCCCCATCCCAGCCTGGCCTTGAACCCCTCCAGGGATGGGGCAGCCACAGCTTCTCTGGGCAACCTGTTCCAGTGTCTCACCACGTTCACAGTAAAGACTTTCTTCTTGATATCTAATCTAAATCTTCCCCCTTCCAGTTTAAAACCATTATCCCTCATCCTATCACTCCACTCCCTGATAAAGAGGCCTTCCCCATTTCTCCTGTAGCCCCCTTCAGGGACTGGAAAGGGCTCTAAGGCCTCCCTGGAGCCTTCTCTTCTCCAGGCTGAACAACCCCAACTCTCTCAGCCTGTCCTCACAGGAGAGGTGCTCCAGCCCTCTGATCGTCTTCCTGGCCCTCTGCTGGAATCGCTCCAACAACATCCCCGCTAGGCTTTGTATATTAGCTTTTATGGCTGTTTTTTAATTTAGATCGGCTAGAATGGAGGTGAAAATAACTATAAGGTTTTGTAATAAAACACACGTACTGCTTGTCATCACTTTCACACTTTAGTTGCCTTTCGGCGTAAACTCCGACTTCATTAGGATTCACAGGCCATTACTGCTGCTGCACAGCAGAGTTAATGCCTAACAGCTCCTCTGACACCACGGCTCCTGCATGGTCATCTCTGGCCTTCAGGGCTTGTATTTCCTCACAACTTGGATTGGCGAGGGGTGTGCTGACATTTGGCAAGCTGGTTGTCACCCTCTTCCCAAATTCCCTGTGCGCTGGGTAATCTTGTATTAAATAGTAAAAAAAAAAAGCTTTTCTGTATATTTTGTAAAGGTCAGTGTATGTGTATGCAGAATGTAAGAAATATTAGGCAACTGTTGAGAAATTAATTTTTTGCTGACAAAGGTAAACACTGATTATTCATAAAATGTTTCTTTGTCTGATGTTGCACTATATTGAATTAAGGACCTGTGATAAAGGAAAGAAGCAGGGTAAGATTTGTTTGCTTAAGTAAACAGTGAAGTTGCTGTAAATACCTTTGCTTGATCTCATTCTCCTCTTCATTGAGTAATCCTCCCGTAGCCCAGGTTCAGGCTATTTTTAAACTTCTCAGTAGGCAAGGAAGGTGGTACTCCTTCTTTTTCTATTTTCACGCTTAGCTATCAATCTGCAAGAGTGAATTCACTCTGACAGGCTTTTCCTACCAGCTTTGATACCTTCCCTTTTAATTCTGCCAAACCAAGCACAGCTCTAACAAAATTTCCTGAGGAAGAAACTCCAAAGGCAGAGTTTTCTTCATGCTGTGTCCGTAACCACTCCGTGTCTGTTCAGTCGGGATGCCCTCGATCCTGGTAGCTGTATTAACCCCCTGATGTTGGCTAAGGGGAAATGCAGTTGCTCTATGTCTTTGTTTTGTGAACTAGTGAAACAAGATAGTTGGGTGCATTTTTTGTCTTAAAAGCACTATGTCCAAAGAGACATAAATGGGATTTTGGAGACAATACTCTTGCTTTGCAGGTACAGTTGCACCAGCAAATATGCTCCCTGCAGAGACATTCCCAGCACAGCGAAGTGTGGGAGACCCTGACGTTGTTGCTTTGAGGCTGAAGACAGTCCCATCTCTGCTGCTTGGTGAGTCTCAGCAGTCCTCATAAGCACTCTGTGGTCCTTCCCAGATGTCTCAGTCCAAAGCATAGTGAGTAGGAGTGAAAAACCATCGTGAATTGGAAGTTTTAGAGACTGGTGTTAATGGTTCTTCTCATGAGATCTAGTCAGTGTGTAACAATTCCAAATCATAGGAACTGTTGGTTTTTACTATTTTATCTCCTCGTAAACTCCTCAGAAATGAGTGGACTTTTTCAGAGGCTATGCCCATGTGAGTTGATTACATGGGAATGGGATCAGAATGAGTGAACAGTCATGTAAAGCAGAAAGATGTTTGAAGAAGGTTATGCTGGGGAAGAGCAGCTAATGCAGGCAATGAGGATTTTTTTGATGGTCCCGTCCGTTACAAATCAGTTATCTGGTTGTTTGTTAAATACAGAGTCATGCAAAAAGCAGTCCCAGGGAAAAAGAAAACTTTTTTTTTGGCTGCTGGGGGGTTGATTTGTCTGTTTTGAATTATTTTTCTTTTCTGCTGCAGTGGAGCTGTATTGCTTATTCTGTTAAAGTGTTCTCACTGAGATTAAAACCAGGGAAATTAAGGAGGAGAAATTTAAGAATGCAGAAAATCCATCTATCTCAGTTGAGAGTTTAGGAAAAGGTCAGAGAACAAGAAAGTCAGTGGAAATATTCCCAGTGCATGTAGCTGGGGCTGTGCTACAGGTTTGTTGCAGCCACAATTACAATGAAAGTCCCAGAAGACTCTTCAGTAAAATGTTACAAAACTTTGACATTGTTCAAATTCTTTCCATGCAGGTGCTGTTGGGAAGCACTCTTTACTTGCTTACATAGCGAACTAAGAGAAGGCCATAAGGATTTCATGAGAAGGTAGATACTTCAACATGAATTGGTAAATATAATGTAAAATATTATCTGAAATGGGATTTGAGAAAAGCTAACGGAAAGGTAAGTTCCCATCTGCAAAAAAAAGCACTTTGTTTTTTCTGTCCTCCAACTGATACTAAAACATGGAGCCTGTAGTCCAACCACTAATATCTTTATTCAGTTTTCCATTTTCTCTCAATAATCCTGTGTGCTCACTGCCACATCAGTTTTTGTTTGAAGTCGATTCGAACTTATTCTGGCCTGTATTTGTAAACAACAAATCTAACATCTCTGCAGAGTAAGGCAGGTAATTAGCCATGAGCATGTGGATACCCAATGAAGATATCTTATGATCTTAGTTGAACTTTCCAGTCATTGTCAGCTGGGGGATTCAAAGAAGTGCTGCCAACTTAAAAAAAACTGATTTAATTCTGGAAATATTCTTAGATCAAATAACACAGGGTTGAAAAACTCGACAAGATTAGATTTTTTTTTAAATGATCTACAATTAGTTTGTTAGAATTGTGTGTTTAGCACTTGTGAATGGTCATTTTTACCATTTCTCCCATGAGTTTAGCCACTTTCCGTTACTGAAAAAGTTCCTTGTAAATACAGCAAAATGCATTGCTTTGGAAAAAGGAAACCTTACATGATATGAGTTGCCAATATTTTTTTAATTTAAGACATTTGAAAGCTAGAATAACATAATGTATGTAGCTGTTTAGCAGATATAAATAAGACTTGCAAATAACATATGTTCAATTTAGCTGTAGTTATCCTAATGGAAAATAGAAAATTGGAAAACATTGAAGGTAAAAAGGTTCAGAAAGAAAAAAAAAAAAAACATTAATTGGATCTTTCCAGGGACATAATTCAGAAACAAAACTTAGTCACAAAGATGCCAGCACAAATATTTGTTGCTTTTTATAGGATTATTTTTATTATCCCTCTATGTGTTTACTCACTATTCAAAAGATCAAGATAATTTATGTGAATAATACCCAATTACCTTATATGGAGTAAGGTGACGTTATATGAGGTAATAAAAGAAGGACTCTGCTCTTCTCATCCCCGCCAGTCTCCACAGGGTGCTCATTAGTAGATGCTTTTTCTTAGAATTTCAGGTAAGCTTTTTAAGATTTTTTTCCTCCCTAGCAGATTACTTACCTCTTGAGTGTTCCTTGAAGAACTTTTCAGCTGTAGATTGGAATATTTATTTTTTCACGCATTTATTTTCTGTCTTCGTTATCTGCATGATCATAAATTTCATGCATTATTATTGTAATGTTTAGGCCTTGCATATCATGTTTGCAATGCGTTCTTTGCTTATTCACTGTTTTGCCTATTTAAAATTTTAACTAAAATTTTTTCCTCTGTTATTGTGAAAACCTTTTTACTTTGGGATAAGTGGTATGAACTGTCATGATTCCAGCTCAGAGTGGAGAAGATGGGGTGAAAACACTAGATGTTCCTGCAGTAATACCAGTACTATGAATAACTTCTTAGAGTGACAATGTAAATATTTATACTTTCCAACTGTAGTTGTTGAAAAACACACACATTCTTTCAGGCTTTAATTGATTCCCCAAGATGTTTGCAAAAGCAACAAAGAATTTTGTGAGAGAAACTGACAGCGGAGGTGACCTGATCCCTGTCTCCCACTTGAACGCCTCAGACAAGCTGCAGCTTCTGAGCTTAGTTACAAAGAGGAAGAAATTCTGGTGCTGGCAGAAGCCAAAGTATCATTTCTTGACAGTCACCCTGAGTGATGTGCTTACTGAAGACAAACCGATAAAACCAGGTAAAGCTGTACTCAGGCAGCGCTTTTACTGCAGATAAAAAGAATGCAAAGCCTAATCTTCTTTGCTGTTATTCTCAATGCTGTTACTAGAGGGCTCCTTTCAGAGGAATGCTCTGCAGTATTCTCCATCCGTGGAAACGAGATGACTAAATCTTTTCTCATTTTACTATTCATTTAACTAAAAACAGTAGTAATAAGTGTTTGTTTTAAAAAACAAAAAAAAGGTTTTGCCTACATAGACTACTGAAATTGAGTGCTGAAGGTTGTCAAACTGTACAGTCCTGCTGTCTAGTAACAGTGCTCTCTGCAGCCACAGGAGCTCCCCGAGAATATTTTTGGGTGATTCCAGTATGTGATAGCGTGAAACTATATACTACGCTCCAGGTCAAAAAGCACTGGATAAACAGTGTCCTGTTGGTGACAATAGCCCAGGCAATGCTTGCACAGGCAAGGCCAAGCAAGTTTTACGACTGCTTGCTTTCTTCTTGCACAGACTGTTAAAAATGGTCAACCCTTGTACTTCTTTCTTCATCCAGCTGCAACAGTCCTAACCAGGTTTTAGGATTAATGAGCTGGAATCCCATATTTCTGGGCATGCCACAATTCCATCCAGGAAAATAGATAAGTCCCGAAGTTAAGTTTAGATTTTAATTGTATCTGGCTTGGAAGATTAGTTGATTCTGAGTCAGTTCTTTGGTTTATAGGTGTATAAGATTCAGAGTTGGTTTAAGCCACTTAGATGCTTCCGTTGGCTTTCAGTGGGCTTTCAGACAGGCCTGTAATGAGATATGTCAAGATAATGGCAAAATATTAACCCTATTATAGCAGTAGATCTGCTTTGTAGTTCTCCATAGTTGCTGAAATAAGTTTCAATCGTTCCTTGTAAATCTTCCATAGTACTTAAGCTCAGCATTTCAATCACCTTATGTTTTCCTAAAATGGCAAAATATAAAAGACAGCAGAGCAAAGATGATGAAAATATGGAGAAAGCAGAAGAAAGAGTTGCAGAGCTGTAAATTTTGTTCTTTACGTGCTCTATACTGTTCCTTGCCATCACTAATTTGTCATATTTTCTGTAAGTTTCTGTTTTTCCAATCACTTCAGGACTCTTTCAGCCCTTCTCTTCACAGGTTGAAATTACTTTTATTGCTCTTCTAGTAATTGTGGAGTCTGACTTTGCAAAATACATGGGGAAGTTTGAAGATTTTGTTCAAGGAAGTATTGGAACTTCATTTGGAAACATCAGCCTGGAAGCTGGAGGGAAGAGCTATGTGGAAAACCAGTCCTCGTTTGGAAACCTGAGGAAGCAGGAGGTTGACTTGCAGCAGCTTATGAAAGACGTCAAGGACAGGTATGTTTTTAATGTGGGCGTCGTAATGGCCTGGAAAGATTTCTGAGCTGAAAGATTTGGGCCAGCTGTGGTCACTGAACAATTGTTTCTGTCGTGTTGCCATATTTTGAGAATTATTTTTATTGTAAACTCTCATTTTCAGGTGATAAATCATATATGCCAAAATGAAAATTTCCAGATTTTCAGAGTTTGGTCAAACCTTTCGCTTTTCATTTTTCTGCAGTTGCATGTTATGTATTTGCATGAGTTACTATGTGAAACAAGGGTCAAATCCTTCTTTGGGGGACTGTACTGAGGTGACAGTCTGAGGGAAGAAAAAAAGGGATTTGTTTCTCTGTGTTACTGAGGCAAATTCTATGGAAACTGAATTCAGAATTACCATGCTTTATATTTTTTTGTGTGTGTGAGCAACTGTGCTAGAAAATTGGATTATTTGAAGTGGAAGTAGTAGTAAAGGTGAGCAAGCATAGTCAATGCATGTTCTAGTAGTTGAACAAAATATAGTTTATATATCTATTCCTCACTGTTACACGCTGTTCTAAATGAGGGGAAACTCCCAGATTTTTCTGAACTATAATCTTAATTTTACAAGATCACGCAACACTTCCTGTCCTGCTGTGCAATGGGATTGATTTAATCTTGCAATAAGGCAATCACAGACCAAAACCTACCTGGCAACCAGCTGATGAGTCAGGGGTCTACTCTGTATTGCTGAGGGACCTACTCGGGGGAGATGAGGGTGGTTCATTGGTGACAGCATTTCACCCTAGATCTCTAGGAGGAGGTGTAATACATTTTAATAGCCTTTGCTGATGCTCTGAAGATAGAGTTGATAGGTTTTTGTTATCAGTGCAAAAGTTGTCAGCAGCAGTGTAAATTTTCTTTAGATACACTGGTGTTCTAGAAATAATCAATTCTCCATTTTCACAGGAACAAATGGCTGCTGTTTTTATTGTGAGCATTCACAAATCAACAAACTTATTCCAATAAAGCACCTTGCTATCTATGTACTTAAATACCTTATTAAAAGTGGAAAATACTGGGCTAAATATGGAATATAGAAAATACTGGCCCCTAAAATTAGTATGCATGTAGTATCAGAAAAATAGTGTCAGTCAAGATTTAAAATTTTGTTTCTAACACTAGGCAAGAATCCTACAGGAAACCAAACTAGAGTAACTTCTGCTTAGATCAGGAAGCTTTTACTTAGTTTTCTGCAGTAAGTTAACTACTCATTTAAAACAAATAATTTTCCTATAGCAAATCAAATTTACTTCAGCGCAGGTTATAATCCAGAGTGTAACTAAATACATAAAAATGTATTACCCACTTTTGAGTGTGGAAAAGCAGTAGCTCTACACTGATCTGAATATAACTGCAAATGAGGTTAATATGTGTGCCCCTTTATACAAGGAGCTAATTCTTAGATGCTCATAGCTTATTAAGGCTTATGGTGCAAAGTGTGTAATTGATATCCAGTCTGTCTGGCTTCTGCCAGGTCACTGAAAATTATGAGGACAACAGAATTTTTGTTTTAATAATAATAATGCCGAGGCTCACTGGAAATTGTGGCAGTGCCTTACAAATAAAATTCCAGTTATTCATGAATATTCTATGATTTATGATGGATTGTGTCCAAGCTTCTAGCTTTTGTCTCACCCATGGAGCATGGTGTGGAATTCAGCAGTCGGGAGTGCTGGGGCCTACAGGTTAGTGGGTTTTGGATACAAAGCTTTGTGGTAGTAAGAGGATGTTTATTCGTCAGTCCTTGTGAGATGAGAGTCAGCAAAGTATTCTGGATTTCATCTAATGACATACGTTGCTTGTGCTTGTTTGTTCAATTATTGTTTCATGTATTATTTCTACATATGTAGCCTAATGAAGTTCCATTTTAAAATGTTGTTCTTGTGTTAGGCTGTTTAAGTCAAAGTTGCAGATAAATAGCAGAAAACTCTATGAAAAAATAAAAGTTAAAGCTGGTATGCCTTCTGAAGTCATGTGAGTCTTCAAGGTTCCACAAGCTGGAAGTGCTGAGTGGCAGCAAATCGGTTTCCTGTCACTTCTTATGTGAACCTTCTGAAGGAGAATGCTACTGATCTTTTAATTAGATTCCAGATGCCACAGTGGCTCTCCTTTTCTGAAAAGGGATGACAGCTGAGGGATGCGGGGTGAGTACTCATGACATTGGAAATGCAGAACTCGCGTATTAACGTAATAAGCAATACAAAAAATTAATTAAATGATACTTTTAGGTATATAAACAGCATATTTTATTTTACATTATTTTTGCTTTTCGTATCACATCGCCCTTGCTAATTCACAGAGTAGTGTAACACACTGATTTCAGGTCAGAGTCTTGTGCCTTTAACTCAGTGAGACTGCTATGGATTTAAGAGTATATTCCATCTTCTATTTTAAGGCTTTCAATACTGTCTGCCATAAGATCCTCATAGAGAAGCTGCTGAATTATGGGCTAGATGAGCAGACGGTGAGGTGGATTGAAAACTGGCTGAATGACTGGGCCCAGAGGGTATTGATCAGTGGTACAAAGTCTAGTTAGAGGCCAGTGACTAATGGTGTACCCCAGGAGACAATACTGGGTCCAGTCGTGTTTAACATCTTCATTATTCATCTGGGGCATGGGGTTGATGAGTATATCCTCAGCAATTTTGCTGGTGACACAAAACTGGGAGGAGTGGATGATACACCCAGACGGTTGTGCTGCCATCCAGAGGGGACTCAACAGGCTGGGCTGGTGGGAACCTCATACAGTTCAACGGGAAGAAGAAAGTTCTGCACGTGAAGCAACCCCAGGTACCAGGATGTGCTGGGAGCTGACTGGCTGGAAAGCTGGTTTGCAGAAAAAGACCTGGGCATCCTGGTGGACGCCAAGTTGGACATGAGCCAGTAATGTGTCATTGGTGCAAAGAAGGCCGCTGGTCTCCTAGACTGCGTGAGGAGGAGTGTGCTGTCAGGTTGGGGGAGGTGATCCTTCACCTCTGCTTAGCACTGGTGAGGCCACACCTGGAGTAATGTGTCTAGTTCCGGGCTCCCCAGCTACAGGGAAGAGATGGAGAGAGTCCAGTGAAGGGCCAGGAAGATGATGAAGCAACTGGAGCACCTCACATTTGAGGAAAGGCTGAGAGACCTGAGAAAAGAAGGCCCTAAGGGTGATCTTATTACTGTAGATAAATACCTGAAGGATGAATTTAAAGGGGACTGAGCCAGGCTCTTTCAGTGGTGCCCAGTGACAGAACAGGAAGCAATGGCCACAAACTGAAACACAGGAGGCTCTTTCTGAACACTGGGAAATGCTTTTTGACTGTGAGGGTGACTGAGGACTGGTACAGGTTGCCCAGAAAGGTTGTGGAGTCTCCATCCTTGGAGACATGATCCAGGGCAGTCTGCTTTAGATGGCCCTGCTTGAGCAGGGGGGTTAGACCAGATGACCTTCCAACCTCAATTGTTCTGTTTTATTGTCTCCAGTGAAAAGGATTGTGAGGAGGTTACAATCTCTGGTTCTCATGGATTAACAAATTAACTTGTTTGTTTTTACTGTTTCACTAAGTTGTGTGAGGTGAATGAAATAGAAGTCCTGAGAGGACAGTGACAGCGTAGAGAAAGAAACATGACCAAGTGGCGGCAGTTAGTCAGTCCCCATCAGCTGCAGAAAGGTTTGCCTGTCACACTTCATCATTTCATGTAAGTGATTCCTATGCTATGATTAGCATATTAGAAAAACAGGGTAAGTGTTATTCGTGGTGTACTGTAGCACAATTGAAAGATATATTTACATTATTGCATATTGCACTTTAAATATGCACTTTCATTGACTCAATTATTGTTCACACCGAGACAAAAACAGGTGCCTGTTTCTAATCAGAGTACAGTGGAAACTCAGATGATTTTGTTACTTATTCTTTAAAACTCCTTGAGCTTTTCTACATATGATGAGAAAACCATTCATTTTTCTACCAAGGGTGCTACATGGGTAATAAGAAGTCACAGAATGTTATGAGACAGGATTGAATAAAATCAATTGTGTGTGTCTGTGACTTAAAAAATAAGGAGGATGCCAAATAGAAAATAGAAGAACTATCTGTCACTTGCATTCTTGGGGAAGGTGTTCTATGAAGTAATTGTCAGGGTATTCTGTAGGGAAAATTGTGAAATGCTATCAATAAGCTGACTATAGCAGATACTGCGTTGCAGAATGACTGTAAGAAGTAGGTCAGAGAGGTTATATTTAAAATGGATTAACCAAAGAAATATTACGCACCTGTGCTTGGTGGAAAGCGGCAGAGCGAGGTCTGGTGTGTTTTACTCCATGGCACTCTGTCTAGAGGTCTCTACTGGAGAAAGAACAAAGCTGGATGAATGCAGCAAGCAGCATTTGTGTGGAAAACATTAACTGTTAAGCATTATAAATGAAGCGGAGACGACTGAACAAGCTGATGAATTCTGGCTGTGCAGTGAGAGATGTTTTGTAATTAGTCATGGGGATGTTATGGAATAAATTTCATTTGGGTGAGGCTGAGAGTGGGCCACCTCTGTCTTTGCAGCTGGGAGAGAAGGTGTCTTGAGGTGATATTTCCCTGTGCAGGACTGAAAAGGTTTTTTCACTTGTGGGTGGTTTGGACTAGTGAAATCTTGTGCAGGCAGGAAACAGTGCTGACTTCAGTGTGAGGATGGAGAGTACTCAGAGCAGTAACCATTCTTTTTGGTATTCCTGGTAAATTGGCAAGTACCTTGCTTTGAGGATTTGTAGGGTGGGTTACTGAGAAGATTGGAGAGGATTTGATGCAAATATGGTCCTAGCCCCCCTCCTTTGTGGACAGTCCAGTCAGGGATTCTGCATCTTAAGAACAGACAATCAGTCTCAGCTGTGGGGTTTGGAGTTGGCTCCTGCTCTCTCCTTTAACTGTGAGAGCCTGCTCGATTGCCAGGTGGTGTCTGATTTCTCTTGCCTTCCACTGCTTTCTGCCTTTCTCCCTTCTTTTCTCTACTGCTTTCCTCATGCAAGAAGAAAAAGGTTGAATAAAAATGAGGGAAGCCTTCACATTACAGGAGAGTGGGAGTGTTTAATCCAACTCAATGTGTAGAGAGCGAAACCAAAACTCAAATTCATTTCTGCTTATATTTGACCTGTAGAGCTCCCAGCATAGTAAATCATTGAAGTCAGGAAGGTTATTTAAACAGAACAAACAATCAAACAAAACCCCGTATCTTTTAAATGATCTTTAGTTATACAGACTCATACCCTGCGTGCTGATAATGGGACTTAGCAAAGCAGCATCTCATTGTATTATATATAGTGTTACTCTTGAGTACTTCAGCTCGGATTCTCACGGTGGGAAGGAGTGCTGTGATGTAGTACAGGTCACACAAGATTGCTGAGGGCTCTTGTACAATGTATGGTGAAAGAGATGGTGAGAGTGATAGTTGTAGAACAGGAGGAAAAGCTCTGAAACTATACCTGTAAAATCCCCAAAAATAATAAAGAAAATACAGTGCAGTTCATGTGTCTGCATGCAATCTCAAGGATTTAGCTCCTGTTATTCAGATATCTTCTTGATATTCAGAGTGTTACGCCAGCAAATGCTCTTGTAAAAATACAGTCACAAATTCAGCAGCCATTGCCCTGCAATACTTTAAGCCCTGCGTTGATTGTCAGACTTTAACCCTGTTGCATTTTGCTTTTGATAGCTGCTTTCAGTGATAATTTAGATAAGCTGGGTATTTGCTTACCTCATGTTGTCTCCTATTTGAATCACGGAGAAGAGCAGAATGTTTTGCCTTCCCCAGACTGTGCCCCACTGATAACCTGGGATGTGCCCGCACGCAACCCTGGAGTCTAAAGGGTTTTATGATAGAAAGTTCAGTGCCAGAAATCTAGAGGAGATGATTTAACTGTGTTGTCTTGAAAGAAAAGGTGTTTGTTAGTAAGGGTATGTGTTACAAAGCTCTGAATCTGGTGGGATTTAGTCACCAAACTTCATGGGAAGAGAAGAGCGTTTCTGCCAGCCTTACAGCTGAACGTGTCCCACTGAAGTCACTTGAGTCGTGATGCTGAGGCCATGGCCATGTCTGTGCCACGCGGGGACCCCAGGCTGGCTCCGAGGCAGGGTGCCGGTGGGAGCGCTGCTTCAGGGACCAAAGCCAGTGCCTCTGTGCCCCTGTGGCGTTGGTGTCGCTGTGTAGCCTCCGGTGCTGCAGCAGCTCGTCCAGTGCTGTCTCAGAAATTTCTTCACTGCACCTCTTAGCATGTTTACCTGTATTTTTTTCGGTCTGCTGTTGGTTCTGCATCTGAACCTCAAAGCTAAGAGCATGAGGGGGTCTGAACCAGTACCACCTCGGGCAGAACATTGCAGAAGTAGATGGAAGAAAAAATCTCTTTAATTATTTTTGGTCATTCATTTGTATAGAGTTAAATCATGCTCTATGTGCTTCTTATGTTAATGCTCATTTAGAAATAGCAAATCTCTATTTAATCTGTGTTTTTCTACCTTTGATTGTTTTGGGGTTTTTTGCTCTGACTTATGGGGATATCTGGAGAGTTTGTCATCCTCTAAAGCTGGCAAAAAATACATCGTAAGAAAGCAAACGACAGATTGCTTTTGTGCTTCTTCATTGTATTTTTTCCTCTGTGGCTCCTTAGGTCAAATGTTAAAATTGCAAGTTCTTAGTGCATTAATTTGTATTTTCAAGATGCTTAGCACACCTCTTCAGAATCATAAATAATTACTGTGAAGTATGCAATATGCTTGATGGTCTGTTATTGTGGTAACTAATAGCTGTGGTTTGGCAGACACTTCTGAGAGCAGTGGTGTTTGGGATTGCTTGACATTTCTTCAATTTTTCCTTAATCCAAAGATTCATTGTATTCCAAGCATAAAGCATGGCTTTGCACACACCAAAAAAAAAGTTATATTAATAATCTCAGGAATGTTTGGGGGTTCTTTTCCAGTGGCTGCTGCATTGCTTCAGAGGTATTTTTCTTTCCCTTGTTTAAACAATCAACTTTAAGGTTTTCAGACAGTTCATTCCAACTGATTGAACTTTAAGCATGTAACTCTCCAAAGATCAAAAATTGCCTCAGGATATTTTTAATTTAATAAAGAATCAAGCTGACTTCAGACTTACACAGACCGCATAAATCCAAAACTCCAGAATCTAATAAATCTAAAACTTTTTAATTAAAAGGGGAGATATCTCGATTTAAATAAAGTGGAGCCAGACATGTCTTTCTGTCGTATTTTTGGGGAATTGCCATTTAGCCCCATGAATAGCCATTTACAGTAAAAAGGAGGAAAGACTGAATAACTTGAGCCAGGGATAGCAGTCTTTTAATCTCCCAACTGTCTTGCTAGAGATATATGTTCGTAGAAAATACGACATCTCATCTGAGGACCTCCAATGAGTATTTTGCAAAAAGTATAATGTAATTGACACATTATAATCAATTAAATGCAGTTAAGAAGTTGCTTTAACCATTGCCAGAAAGTCTGTTAGCACCCTAGAAGACAAGGTAGTGAATTTTGTCATCTTTTCTTAGATAATAATCCTCACATATTGTTTCTGGGAGTTCACTTTCCTTCTGCTCATTCTAGGAAGACTCTAACTTTAGAAATATCTCCAGCAGCATTTAAACTCATGCTGAATGACATTGTGGAGTAGGGATAACTTGTTAAGTTGGAGGAATGAGCTGGAGATTTGAGGTCAGTAAGTTTTTCTTTTGACTGTGGCAGTCCTGGTCATTAATTGTGAATTGTGAGGTTATACCAATGAATAACACAGGAGTTCATAGCTGGTGGGTTTTTTCAGTAATCTTCTCCATTTCCAAATCCATGAAATCTTTTCTGTGTTTTCTCGTCCAGCCCTTTGAAGAACTTGGTCAGTGCTGATCCCACTCAGCCAGTTCAGGGTTTAAGGGAATACTGGAACTGACCCACAGCAAGCTGTGAGGGTTACCATTGAAGTGTCATTCTCTCTGTGTTCATCCCTCAAGGGGAAATTATACTTTTGGGTAAAGACTGCAAGATGTGACCCGTTGACCGACTGACACTTTGTGCTGCCATAAGACTCTGGAGAGTTGGCCAGCGTTCCCTGCCATGGCCGTGTTACTGTCACTGTGAGTTCATGGTAGCAGAGGACTCAGTCCAGTGCCCAAGAACCTGGCTGGCTATTTTCGTATTGCGCTGGAAGCTTAAAGTTGTTTTTAGTTCCCCCTAGCTTTTTTTTGCTTAGAAAGTAGCCAGACAACTGCCATTTTTGCTCAGAGTAAGGAATCAAGAATTCAATACGTGTGTTTGGGCTTTCTGTGGAATACAGATATTTACAGCTACCACATAACAAAAGAGGAGATGATAATTTTGAGCAGACTCCTCATACAGAAACCATTGTTATTTTTACAATAAAAGCTTCTTCAAGCAATTAAGAAAATGTTTTTTCTCAATTCTAGTACTTACGTTGTTAATGGCTTCTTTTCTTTTTCAGAACAATAAATCTAAACAGTCGTTTACTGCAGCAAGTAATAGAAAGAAAACATGAAGTGCTGTGCATCTTGAGAGAAAAGATAATAACGACTCAGAAGTGTACGATATCTGAACATATCCAGATAGAAGAAAAAATCAGCGGTGTGATTGGATGCGGTAGAAAAACAGTAAAGGTAAAAGTTATTAAAGATCTGCAAGGAGCAGAACATTTGCGGATTACCTAAGAAGAAATTATGATTTCTCCAAATAGACCTCAGAGTACTTTTTATGCATCCTTAACATGTTGAACTCACTGTACTGCTTAGTTGTGAGACTTCAGAAAGGTAAAATGTTTTTTCCATTGCCTCACTGGCAGAAGATGCCATTTTTTATTGTGAGCCTGGAACGTGGTTTCCATCAATACTGTCAAATTGTGATTCAGTTTCTATGTAGAATCCTGCCTACAACAGAACATAAAACAAACACATAACAGTTCAGTGGAAGCTGAAGAGCAAAAAGCATTGCTGAAGCAAATTTATTTGAAAAGCTAAGTAATCATTGATCAAAAATGTTTGCAGTGTCTACTAAGTTTTAATATTTATTGAGAAGCTATTTGTTTCTAGTCATGAGAGATGAACTGCATTATGAGGATATCTGAAAAATTGCCTATGAATTGAGAAGGAATTACCAAATTCAAAACATATGTTCATTCATTGCAAGCTTTTTTTAAAGCTGCAGATGAATCACTTCTGTGTACAGGGTGTCTCCAGTAGCAGACATCTGGGAGGTGCAGTTCAACAGCCCTCTCTTCGAGTGCCACCTTCCTGGTACCAGTCTCCAGTGGGGCAAACAGGGTGTCAGACAGAAGGGGCAGGGGAGGAAACTGAAGTGAGTGCCCATTTCCTAGTGACAGCGCTTCATGTGTGGCAGAAGCTGAACCTGGAGCTCAACTTTGTACTAGGATGGGGCAGCTAAGAGTTTGAGAGCTGCTCTTGGCATTGTGCTTCTACCTTGCTACTCTTCTAGTTCCTTTCATATATATATGAATATATATATGTGTCAAATATAGCATGTGCTTCAGTTAGGCATCGTGGAGAATAAAGCACATCCTTTCTCTGTATTTTTCCCTGGCAATGAATTCTGTGTTTAAGCTCCTCAGTAGCTGAATCAGATAAATGGTGAATAAATCTGTCCTCTAGGTATCAGTGAGTGAAAATGGAAGCACGATGAAGGATTCTAGTGTGATCCTTGAAATTCCTCCTGCAACTACTATCGCCTACGGTGTAATTGAACTGTTTATAAAGCACAGTGGCCAGTTTGGTAAGTATAAAGCTCATTTTCTGTGGCACGCAGTTCAACTATGGACAGAGCTGTCTGTTGGACAATGATTTTTTGAATTTCCCTGCATATGAAAGTGATGATGTTGTATGGTCTCCATTGCCTTGATAGTTACTTGTGCTGTGAAATGCTGCTTTCCTGATTTAGTGTAATGCTTGTTCAGTTGTTTGAATAAATAATAAATTTAGCATAACTTAGGTTTCAGGGGACTGCAGGAGGTCATCTAGGTCAAGCTACAGCTCAAGGCATGGCCAACTGTAGAAGTGTGATCTAAATTCAGTTACATCAGATGCTTGTATCCTTGTCTGTTCAAGTTTTGACTATCACCAGAGACAGAGATTTGATTTCATCACCCCTCTGGGCAGCCTGTTCACCATCATGGTGAACTTTCTTTTTCCCCTTAATACCTAACGAGAACATCTCTTTCTTTAATTTGCATTTCTTGCCTTTTGTCCTGTCATCATACAGAGGAGTCTGGGCCCATCTACCATTGGGTAGTTGTAGACAGCAATAAGGTTCTCCCTTAACAATATTTTCTCCAGGCTGGACAAACCCGGTCTCTCAGCCTCTTCTCATACGTGGTGTTCTCCCGCTCGCAGCGATCTTGGTGGCTGTTTGCTAGATTGCTCTAGTATGAGAATGTCTGTCTTGTACTGGGGAGTCCAAAGCTGGACACAACATTGTGAATGCAGTCTCCCAAATGGAAAAATCACTTTCATTGATCTGCTAGCTACTCTGCTGTTGGTACAGCCCAGTACACAGCAAACTCCAATAGCTGCAAGGATGTGTTGATGATCCTCTCCAATTTGTTATCTGGGTCTTTTTCTGCAGGTTTGCTTCTAGCTACCTGGGCCCCAGCCTGTGCTGTTGCCTTCACCTATTGGCAGGGAGAGTGAACTGAATATAAATTCACAGTCAACCAGCAGTATTTAGATAACAGTCATGCTAAGAAAAGAATTATTCATAAAGTATAGCACTGGAATTTAAACTCTTCTGTCTATTTTACGCTTTAATATACAGATTGTTCTTAGAATGATTGCAGAAATGTCCCTGTCGTGTTTTCTAGTCATGCTTTACTTATTTCAGGTTGAATACTTTAGGTATCGAGTTTAAAAAAACAATGTTGAAATTGGCTTTGGGGGCAGTAGTAACTCTGCTTTGCAGAATCACTTGGGTTTTTCTTTCTTGTCTGTCCTCAGTTGAACTCCCCGATCTAAAGGAGGTTTCAGGGGATGTTATGCAAGAAGGAAGGAAATGAGATGGAATTTGTAGGGCTGCTAGTTGGAAAGGACTGATGTGGAGAGAAACAGGAGATATTTTTTAAGAAATAATTGAAGTACAGTTGAGTTTGAATCCAGGATGCACTTTTATTTGGATAAGAAAAGCAGAAGATACTCTCCATCATTCTCCTTCAACTGACTTCTGATATTAAGAAAGTCTGTAGGTTCAAGAAGATAAGTAAATATCATATAAACTGTAAAAAATTTTCTGAAATGTGGAATTGCTCTGCCATAAACTGAACTCAGAGATATAGCAGAGGCCATTGACTTCATGGTCATAATAGAACTGTAATTCAGAGTAATCAGGTGCAATTAAGGCTGTCTGACTACGTAGGTGTATAGCTGACAGCCTACTCAGGTGATTTCTAAATGTAAATACCTATGTCCTGCTAGCAGGTAATACATGGGTCTTGTTAATGATTTGTATTTCTCTGCTCTTTTTCCACTTCCTTTTCTTTTTCCACTTTTTTTGTTTCATATTTAATGTTATGTCTTTTAAGCTTCAAAACCAGCACAGCTTGTTTCATGTTTTATCCAAAACAATCTATGTCTTGCCTCTTTTTTTAATTTGTGCCATCTTCCCTTCCCTGACTCTCATTCAGAAAGTAAAAAGGAGGAACTAACAACAAAATTAGGGATTTGCCAGCAAGAATAAGGATGGTGGAGCGTAACCTTCGACTTCTTAATCTCTGAGCAGGGATCAGTGTCTGTTTATGGAAATAAAAAGTAGCCTTTGAAGTAACTTCAGAGACTAATGTAGTCCTTTCACATAAAATGGAAAGTGACCAGTAGCAGGTATAACATAATGGGATTCTCTTTGCAGACAGTTAAGGAATAAGGTGCATTTAAGGTTTTTTTCTTTCTTTTTCTTTGCCACTGACAGTGCTTGAGTTACTCTATAGAGGAGGAATGGTAGATAAACTTTCTTTAAAATGTTCTGGCTAATGGACATGCTTGGACATTTTTATAAATAAATTAAAAAAGAAAGACAAAAGTTCTAATCTTTTTCTGATCCCTTTACCATAATGTTTTCCTGTAATCGCTCTGTCTGATTTCTGCAGGCTAATTTTCCGCTACATGTAAAAGCTGTTCCTGTTAAAGGCTCTGCAGTTTTGTGTCTCTAAAGTTGCACTGCAAGTCCTCTTGTTCTTGCTTTGCAAAACAGGAGATACAGTAGCACCTGGCTGATCTGCTTTGTTCTGTTCATTGCTACATATGTGTGACTTGATTCCTCTTAAATGTATGTAAGTTAAATAGTCCTAAACTTTTCAGCTTCTCCACGCAAAGGAGTCTCTGCCTTTGATTGTTTTCACTGATCACTTCTGGTTTTCTTCCATTTTTGTTAATGCTTCTTAATAACAAGATCTTATTGTGCTATTGGAGGTTTGTCATCAATGGATGTAATAGAATTCAATAGAGAAAATATCGCACTATTATGTATATTCTTTCATTCACTTTTTTTCCCTTTTTTTTTAAAGACTATGAAAAAATTAATGAGATAAAAGTTAATTAAGAGTGCTATTAATAGAAAACTTTCAGAGTCCTGTATTTTCCTCTGAATCGAGTCCTATTACAAGATTTAACAGCAGGGTCTGTATCTCTTAAATCTTTTCACGTGATTCTGTGTGGTGATTTCCCTTATTAGCATCATTCTGCCTTAGGAGGGCAGGTAGTTTATTAGCACTATTCCTCCTTCAGGGTTTGTGTGAAAGCCACATTATTATCAGTGAAAGTAACATGAGTATGTTGGCCTTAGGGTGCCTTAGCTGCTGTCCAGTGTCTTGTTGCTTTGGGAAGTTCTTTAATTTGCGTTAATCGCTTTCTGCTCCTCTGTAGCTCACCCTTCTCTGTGAAGGGTTATGCAGGCATCAAGGTCTCTGTCGTCTTTCTTTCTCTGTGGCAGAGATTTCTTTTTCTGCTCTCCCTTTGAAAAAGCTCTTTGCTGATGGAGTGTTCTCTGTGCTTTCTCATCTGCTTTGAATGTCCTTAATTTGGTGAGACAGACTCTTACAACTGCAGGAAGGTTATATTTAGGTTTTGTGCCTGGTACATGTGAGCACTGTGCTTGATTAGTTCCTTTTTTTTTCCTTTTTTTTTTTTTTTTTCCCTTTGCTGTCAGGTATTATTTGAAAATTGAGTTCCTCTTGCTAGCCTGCCTGTGTTCTCTTCAACCCTGCTGCAGAGTGCAGTTTCAAATCAAAACCATGATCAAAATAATGCACAGGGTTTTGATTGTATTCTGTGTCTTTGGGGTACAATACTGGACACGTGAGCACAGAACTTGATATTCCAGATTTCTCAGCCTAACTCTTAGAAAGGCTCCCTGGGCACCTTCCAGGAATCCCTTGGCTTCATCAAGTTGGGAGCACTGGGGTGGCAGGAAATGGGCATCCCTGTTTGGGTGAGGGTCAGGCCAGGGCTCATCACACAGATAAGGCAGAAAGACTAATCAAGCCCGGGTGTGTTATTTTCTCCATGAAGTTACTGCAAAGAGACAGTATATTGCAGAGCAATTCTGTTAGTGAACAGAAGATGAAGTCCTTTAGAGACTCTGAAAAGCCCCTATTTTTCCAGTCATCTGGAGAACTTGAGGATGGACCTGTAGCTTGGCCCAGAAAGAGGAGTCTGTCAGTGCCATGGCCAGAAGAAGCTCTGTGAGAGACTCTCAAGAGTTCGTATGCATCTCAGAAAGTGCTTTCGTGTGTCTCAAATCATGAGTAGATCCCATAGCCCTCATTACAGCACATCTCTTAATTGGTAGAAGATGTGAGGAATGCTTACCTGCATCTCTTGTTCAGGTTTACAGTGCTGGCGAGAAGTTTTCATGTTATTTGCTGTCTACGTTAATTCAATTCACAGGAGCTGGTGTCACATCTTGTAGTTGGTACCTGCACCTCTGTTGGACCTTTTCCTGCGCACGCTGTACCAAACCTCAGGGCTGCAGTAATGCTCAGTGATTCACACAGGGAGCAACCCCTGGCATTCTTGCCGTCTAGACAAGACAAGGCATGGAGAAATCACACGCCAGAACACCAGATAATATAAGCTAGCATCTCATTCAGTAATTGCTTGTGCATTTTATTAATTATTTTTTTTAATTGGATTTCTAATTACAGAATTCTGCCTGCTAGATGAACAGCAAGGAGGTTTTGAAAAAGAAAGCGCTGAAGACTCGAGTTATCCCCATTCAACACTGTTCAGGGATGCTTCGTTTCTCTATCAGCCAGATGCTGTTGATAATGAGATGTACTCTGGGGCTGAAAACCACATTCCCAGCGGTGCTTCTTTAAGTGTATTGAAACAAGGTATTACCAGAAATGCTTTACATGATTACATTACAGTGAGTTAAGCAACATGATAGGAAGAAATAATCTGGTACGATAGTACATAAGAAATTATGTAGTTCATTCTAATAGCCCTTATCAGGTACTCTTGGGGGAATGCACTGAAAGAATAGACAAATTTACTTCTGCAGTTGGTGTATGCAGGGGACTGTTGCTTGGAATAGCCTGAATGTCTTTGTCCTAAATATGATCTTAACAAAATTAGGGTTTTATGCCGGTTCTGTTACATTCCAGATAAGCTCTATAAGATTAGTGATGATTTATGCTTTCATTCAGGAAGGGTCACTGAAGATATTTTTTCATAATTTGGAAAATACTCTCATTAAAGCTTCTCAGTTAAAAGTTATTTTAAGTCTCAAAAATTACAAAGATGTCTCCCCCGCCTTAAACTAGGCTCATTATTTTCTGAAAAACTTTATAGAAATCTTTGATATGAAGTAAAGCTGACAAAATTTAAATGTGGTTTAAATGGAAGTTTGCAAATCGGTATAATGGGCCAGGCACAACTTGTTTATTGTAGGGACGTGGAAGGAAGGGGTAGGATTGTCACCAGAGGAATGAAAAAGGGGAAAACAAATCAAGGCCTCAGAACACAATTTTCATCAGTTCTAGGTAGAATTATTACTGCTGGTTCTAACGATAAACATCACTTTTGTTATCTCAGAATTTCACCCTTTGTTCATGGCTGTTCAATAGACTAACTGTGACCAAAATAGGTACTTGTTCTCCTGAAATCAATTCCGTCACTCTCCAGTGTAGACTTGTTTTAAAGGAATGACTGTGTCTCCATGTGTATATAAAAAACACGTACTTGTGAAAGAATGATATGCCACTGTTTTGGGTTTTGTTTTAGCTTAACCTACCTTTGTGCCTTTCTTGCTTAAACAGCCTGGAGAGTGGTTTAAATTAATTAACCTGAAATGTCTCTTGGAAAAAACTAAAAAAATTGTTTCTACTAAAGCAATTTAAAGTAGGTTCCTCTTCTGTTATTTGCATAGACAGTCATACAATTGCATCAGGTACGAAAAATGTCTGCCTCTGGCTAGGCTTTTACTTTTTTTTTTCTCAATGAAGTAATTTTTAGATATAAAAGGCATCTTTAAAGAGAGTGTGTTTCTCGACTGGAGTGACATGCAGGGAAATTTCTCTTAAACAAGATTAAGAACGCTTGCATGCCCCTATTTTTGGAATCTGGAGAAACACATTCCAACCTTCCAGTTGGCATTATCGACTTCAAAACTTATTTTTTCTTTTAACAAAGTGGTATTTTGATGTCATAAAATATTTTGGTTTAGTGTCATAGTTAAATTGTGGGGAAAGGAGTGCAGTGAACTCTCTTGTGCTTCTTTTGTATGTATTGCAATGGATTCAATATTTTAATCAAGAGGAGATTTTTGTAATAATAATTTGGTCGGGGTTGATGGGTTGTAATTCTTTGATGCACCTGATGAAAAATGAGGACAGTATCAATTTAGGATCACAATAGGAACTTTGAATTCTCTGTGTGGACTCATACCATTAACTTTGTAGTTCGTATTAACCCACAGATTAAGAAGTAAGGTTATGAGCAGAACACTTCATTCTGCCTTATAAATGAACATTATCTGGAGATGAACTTTAAAGTGAGAAACTTAGTATGTGGTTAGTTCAGTTAACATTAAAATACTGAGTTCTAAAATGCTAAAAAAAAGTAACAGTGAGTGTTGATCCTTAGTAGCTGTTCTTCCTTCTTAGAATTGTCACTGATGCTTCATTGGCTCATTAGGGAAATACAATCAGATGTGTTCTAACCTTTCATTATAACTTGTGATGACGGAAATCAGGATGTCAAGATGATGTGATAAATGAGCTTAGGAAACATACAGCAAAAATGCTAGCAGTTTTTACTGGCATTTGTGTAGCGATACTTAGGTTTACTTTTTACTGCTTTCTCGGTAAAGATCTGTCACGGTTGAAGACTCAGTTCCAGCCCTTCGTGAAGCTCCCGGAGGACAAGCAAAGAGCTTTATATAAAACCCTCTGTGAACTCTTGCTCCATGAAGAAATGGTCACTGCCCTGGAGGACGTGGTAAGATGAAGAAACTTTTGCTTGCTTCCTAAAAGTAATTTCTGAATAGAGCTAGCATTCTCTTCTGCTGGAGCTTTTCTCTTTTCAAGAAGTTACATTTATTCTTTCGCTTCAGTTAGATGATATCTGCACAGGAGGCAAACCAGATCTGGAGGAGTTAAAACCTGCGCAACAGCGAGACCTCATTGACTTCTTGCAGCTCTTAGGATGCAGTTCACAGAGTGAGCTGTTGTTGCAGAAATGTCACCCTCAGGATGAAGAGCTCTTCTCAGCTGCTCACCTCCTCATCGGAGCTATCTCGGGTATGTTGTGGATGAAAAGAGGACCCCTTTTTTAAAATTTATTTTCTTTTTTAGAAGCTCCCTCTGTGTTAAACCGTTCATGGCTCTTTATGAGCAGTTGGTGAACTGAGTGAACATAATTTGTTCTGTTCCTTTTTATGGCTTCAGCATACCACGCTTAGCATTCCTGGCTGTGAATTAAATTCAGCCCTCAATCAGTGACAGATTTTGCTTGTAAAATACACATTCCCCCAAGACTGCTCAACTCTACTTTCTGCTGGATGTGGGCATTTCCAGTTTGGCAATCTAACTGCTGTTCTTGGTGCATGCCAGAGTTCTTCCCGCCTAAATGCTGAGAATTACAAATGAGGTGGTGTCTTCTGTGTAACAGCGTAGATTGTTGAGCTGCAAACTATATTTAGCAAAAATGAATTTAACATAGAGATGCTGCAATTAGAGGGTTGTTTTGCAGCTGCTGAAAAAGGAGATTAAACATAAATGTCAAACAAATGCCACGCTCACGATCTCGTTGGCACCACAGTGTTAATTAAAAGCTACCTGCAAAGTCCAAGACAGACTTTCCTGGCTTTTTCTCCTCTCCCTCAAATTTAAAGAATTTCCTGACATTAAGATAACGAAGGGAAGTCCAGTGTGGTATTAGTTAGATGTGGCGCTGTGCAGCAAAATGTCAGTGTGCATCCATATACGCACAGTACCCAGGTAGGGAAAGCTTAACTCATTTGCAGAGACAGAAAAGTAATAGAAACCAGAAACCTGCTGATGTGGTAACACTTGTCAGATGCTATTAACAGCAGGGCGCAGCTAATTGAGTGTGCTGTATTATCACCTGGCTCTGGACATAATGTCTGCGGCTAACGTCCAGGCGTAAATGTAGTTGGATCAAGAATCAAAAGCTGTTTTATGCCCGTTGGTCCTATTAGGAGTTACAGCCTTTGAGGTAGAGAGTTGAAGGGCACCACAGGGATCATTTAGTCCATCTCCCTGCCCCAAGGCAGTCTCAGTTATGTCATTCCTCTCAAATTGTGTTTTTACTGAAGTCAGCGTTTCATAAGGGTTTTGAGAGCGGAGGTTCTTGCTTTATTCAAGGCCTAAATCGTTCATCTAGCCTGCAGCCTTGGAGTGAAACATGGGGGAGATACTCCGCTCTGGAAAGCAGGCAGGAAAGGGCTGGATCAGGCTCTTCCCAGCATCCAGCAGAGCACTTGTGACAACTGTCCTCAGCATCGAACCGCTGTGATCTCCCACGGCCGTTTCGCGAGGTGCTGTACCTGCGGGTGGGCCTCAAAAATGCAGCTCGTCTGTCTTTGCTCAGCAGGAGAACCCTGTAACAGAGCTCAGTGTTAAGAAAGTCCCCTCCCCAGCAGCAGCCCCGAGCACTGTTCGCTGGAAACAATCTTCCCCTTTTAATGTTTCCTTCACAGAGCTGTCTGATTACACTCTTGTCCTGCTGCGTGCCTGCTGTGATCTTCAGGTTGTTCCGGCTTTGTGTTGTTTGGTGAGTAATCAAAATGTGTCCGTGTAGCGTGTGGGCCCCGGCAGCAGTAATGACTGTTCTCTGCCTTACTGTGTTTCTCACCCAATAAAGAAGATGTCAAGCTCCAGTGCGAATTTCAGCTGCGGGCGTTGCTCAGGCAAGGTCAGAGTCTGACAGTGGCAAACGGTGCAGCTAATTTCCTGCAGGTGGACACCAAACTTCTAAAACGTTTCTGTATCTGGGAGATTTCATGGGCTGAGAGAAAAAGGAAATTGTAACTTAAGCTCAAATTTTAATTTTCTAATGGTCTCACTAGCCTGTTTGAAAGTCTCAGTAACAGTTATCTCCTGCCCTTGGGAAATGGAAATGTCACTTTGATAGCAGCAGTGCTTGGGCCTGGGCAAATTCTGAAGGTCCAAAACTCTGAGGCCATTCATTGAAACTGCTGAAGGAATGGGGCAGGGCTTTTTTAAAGCTTTTTAAGCTCACTGACAAAAACAATAGTACAAACCTGTAAATACTTAGGGGCAAGGGGAGTGCTGTTTGCTCAGAGTAGGAGGGAGAGTTAAGTGTGATCCGCAGTGAGAGAAGTTGGACTGGGGGAAAGGAGGCGGTAGATGTTTCTCCTCGAAGGGTGACATAGAGCTTTGGCTCTGGATGAGGACATCGCACTTCTCAAGGCCAATAGTATGGGGAGTCTTGTCCTTTTGCTGCTGCCTTGTGAGCTCTCCGGTGGTTTTGTAAGAAGGAGCTGAGCGGTGCGATGGCAGGAGCAGCACCGCTTGGGAAGCCTTTTTAACCTCTCTCTCTCTCTTGCTCTCTCTCTCATAAATCCAGCCTAACGTCGCTTCAGCCGATGGCACCGTGGCCCTGAGCAGTCCTTTGCTGGCACCTCTCGCTGACAGAGGAAGATTTGATGTCATGCAAAGGCTGTTTGCCTCATCAAACATTAATTTGGAAATGACAGAGTCTTCTGTAAAAGCTGTAACTATGAAAGAACCGAGGTTCTTCCCCCTTGTTCTTTATGTTGCATTGTATGGATTTCACGCTTTAGGTGGGAATGTATAGGATCTTTGCCGAGCACCGGGTTGTCGCTGTTGCCTGTTCTTGCTTTTGTCCCCCTGCAGTGTGGCGTTGTTGTGTTTAAGGTAGAGCTGCTCAGCTGAGTCCTTACGGCAGTTTTGGAGGTCAGGGGGGAGCGGGTGACAGGACACTGCCCTCAGGTGTGCTGCTGCTCTGCGCTAGGGTATGTCTGCAGTGGAAAACACATAAATATGGGATGAAGGGGAGGAAGGGAAAAAAAAAAAAAAGACAAGCCTGGAACAGAAATTGAACATAGCTGCTCTGGTGGCTGTCAGATCCGCAGGGCAGCAGAAGCCTGATTGCTTGCATTAATATGCGTGGGGGAAAACTGCAAAGTACAAACTGCTTTTTGTAAGCAAGCAAACAAAGAGGCGGTGGTTTGAAATCCAGGGCTTTGCAAGGCAGTAAATGTTTTGCTGGTTCAAGACGCTGTGCAGGATGTCTTCACTCCGGAGCAAGTGGAATGGAGGGCTCTCAAAGAGGTACTTGATTAGGTTTTCGTTTATTAAGTGTAGTTGGGCTTTGTGGATGTGAACTGCACACTGCAGGAAATAAAATACTCTCTTTTTCAAAAACTAAGGCCACCTAAGGGATTTCTGCCTCTGTACAGCATTTCTCTTAAGTTTTTACTCACCCTAGCAAGTTTCAGCTGTTCACGTTGCATTCTGGGCTTTCTCTTTGAGGTACGGTGATGCCTTTTGGTGTGTGCACACGGAATTTCCTTGCAGCACTCCACAAAAATGATCATTTTACCCGTATGACATTTTGAGTGCAGATGTTTTGCTTGTTTCCTGCACTAACGGCAAAGTGTCCGAAAAGCACTTTGTGTTTTGAACTGCTTTGCCTTTTTTGTTGTTTTTTTTAACTGTAATTTTTTGTAATCATGTGAATGGGACAGAAATGCAGGAGAGATCACTGTAAATACAGACTTGGGAAGATGATGTTCCAGGTAAATGGAATATCATAGAATGGTTCGGGTTGGAAGGGACCTTAAAGATCATTGAGTTCCAACCCCCTGCCATGGGCAGGGACACCTCCCACCAGACCAGGCTGCTCAAAGCCCCATCCAGCCTGGCCTTGAACACCTCCAGGGATGGGGCAGCCACAGCTTCTCTGGGCAACCTGTTCCAGTGTCTCACCACCCTCACAGTAAAGACTTTCTTCCTAATATCTAATCTAAATCTCCCCTCTTCCAGTTTAAAACCATTGCCCCTTTTCCTATCACTCCACTCCCTGATCAAGAGTCCCTCCCCATCTCTACTGTACCCCCCTTCAGGTACTGGAAAGGACTCTGAGGTCTCCCTGGAGCCTTTTCTTCTCCAGGCTGAACAACCCCAAGTCTCTTAGCCTGTCCTTGTAGCAGAGGTGTTCTGATCATCTTCGTGGCTGGACCCATTGCAACAGGTCCATGTCCTTCCTGCACTGAGGACTCCAGAGCTGGACACAGCACTTCAGGTGGGGTCTCACCAGAGCGAAGTGGAGGGATAGAATCAGTGGTTTCAGGTAAGACACTGAGGTGGCTGACAGTGTGTATGTGTGTGGGCTGTGATCAGTAACCAGGCCCTGCAGCTTCACCAGTGGGTGGGAGTTCTAGGTTCAGTTTTCTGCTCTGTTCTGATGTGGTCTTGGGCAGGTTGTTTAAGAGGTCTTTAAAAACTCATGCCAGTTAAGCTTTCCCCGAGGCAGAGGGCTTTGCAGAAGAGCCCTGTGGTACCTCTCCATGCCCCAGGGGTGCAGGAGAGCCTTCACCCTGAGCTGTTGGTACTTCTGTGTCTCCTCTGTTACATGAAGCTGATGGTGTTGCCTGAACCTTGCATTGGTTTATGTGGAAATGTCCTTCAGGAGGACAGAAGCTTGTTTGCTTCTGCGAGTGACGCGTGTTTGTAAACGGGAAAGTCTTCATTTGCCAATCACTACTCAAAAGTTGCCTCTGTAACCAACTAATTTATCAAAACGTTCTATTAAATGTTATGTCAAAACAATAGAGTAACTTACAACTTCACCTATGTAATTTCCATTGTTCTTTTTGTGGGGGGAGAGATTCCAGTCCTTCCCTTGGCCTTGAGAGGTGGTGGGAAGTGGCCGTGTGGGCACCCACCTGGTGCTACTGCCCGCGTGCTCTCATCTTCCTTACGGAGTTTTGGGGTAAGCCTTATGTCTACTATATTGCACGGGTGCTTATAGGGTGTGCACGCTCTGTGGGGAGAGGAGATTTGTTTAAAAAGAGGGGCGAAAAAACCCCAACAGGCTGTAGGTATTCTATAGAAATGTATTCTATAGAAGGACCTCTAGCCCAGCAGGTAGCCCAGGATGTGGCCTTTTCAGAACTGAGCCGTACAGCTGGGGGAAACAGAAGCACTAAGGCAGTTTCTATGTTCATCATTTTCCCTCCAGTTCCTTCTTCTGTGCTCTGGAAAGCAGGATCCTTATGCACATTAGTATTAAAAATAGCTCAGACCGGGGGGGTAGGAAGATCCAAGGGAAGAGCAGAAAAACCACATCTGTCTCCAAGTGACTCTTGTCCTGCCCTTCCCTGAGCTAAAGGAGGAAGCCTCTTCAGGGAGCCAGCCTAAGCTGCACCCATCCAAATTAGTTCAGACTCCACTTTAGAGGAGCTGGCTGTGCATCTGCATCTTAGATAAAACAGAGATTTCGTGTGACAGGCTGCCCTCGTACAGAACATTCTTTTTCAAGGTTAAATGAGGCCTTTCCTAGAAAACGGAGGTGGTAAAAGGGTCCTTCAGAGGGGGTTGGAGCTTCTCTCAAAAAAGGTTTGATTTCACACAAATTCCCTCCCCCAAATATTACTCCCTTTGCTGTACTTTTGCATTGCCCAAGAGGAAGGGAGGAGAAACCATCCTTTTCCCATTCAGAATGGGAGCAGGACCAGGGCAGATGAGGTCAGCTCCTCTTCTGGAGGAGCACGCGTGTCTCCAGGGGCAGCAGGACCAGACAAGCTGCAGTTCCCAGCCCCCTGGGCTTTTGTCATGGGCTAATTACCCTCTGGGCCCAGGAGACCGACTCCCTCAGCACTGCAGGGCTCAGGAAATAAGGAGCCCAAATTCAGCCATGACATCTCTAGGCTGGTTGAAGAGGCCCCAAGAGCTCTACACACAGAAGGGGGACCCAGCGCAGTCAAGAACAGCATCGAGCCAACCAAGACCCACTGAAAAGTTGCTCTCCTGAGCTCTGAGCACCTGATGAGGCGCAGAGGGGCTGGACCAGCAGTGCCTGGGAACCCTGCAGGACTTGAACCAGAGCAGCCCGGTCTGTGCAGGTGGGTTGTTCTGGGCAATACTGGGTACTGACACAGCGGGTACAGCAGGAAACACGTGATGGGTTAACATGGAGCCAGTTCTCAGCAGCAAAGGAGTAGGTACAGGAGATTGCTTCTTGATAGCTTCCTTATTTGGCTAAGATTCAAGAGCAGGGTAAAAAAAAAAAATCAGAAAAAAGCTAATTACATTTTTTCAATATTAAATCTTTATTATATACAAAAATATTTTGTTGGGAATTAACAGAATTTCACAATTTGTACATTTAACATTTTTATGTTTGGCTGTGTTTATTGTGAAAATATTAGCTGTGAAAAAAGACAATGGGGGTTTTAGAAAACAAGTCACAATTTAAAAACATCCGATGGATTCGCTGACTTTCTCGGCGTGAAGTCAGAGAGTGAACAAGTCCCATCTCCTCGGCCTGCTCTACGCTATTGTAGTCAAACAACAATTAAGTACTAAATCAGCTTCAGGTTTACATTAGAAAGTTTAGCTAATAGTTACAATTTTTTTCAGCTAAAGAAAGAGTTGTTTGGTTTTTTTACAGGAGAGCAGTTCTTAAAGTTTTAAAAATATCATATCCAGTTTAATTTAATACGCTGTAGAAGAAAAAAAAAAAATCAAAACACGAGAGCTTCCAATAGGCAAAAGCAGTTTTGAGGAGGAAGGTGAGGAACGGCACGGTGACAGACGTCTAATACACACTGAAATCCAAACAGGTAACCGAGATTTTACAGTTCTTACCCCAGTCCGGGGTGGGAGAGCAGCAAATCTGTGTGTATTTTGAAACTTAAGGAAGCGCAGTCCCCCCTTCTTACACCCCAGAACACAAACGCCACGGAGGTGACGTGTGGGGAGGGGACACTCAACGTGCATTTGCCACGGGGTTAAAATAGGTTTCACCCGTTACCTCTGTACCTAATTGTGTACAAGAACCTAAACCAACAAAAATCCATCAGAAAACAGTTTTTTGCAGGCAACAATTTTGCTGCCTCCCCCCCAAGAACTGCCCAAAGCAGCGTCACTTGTTTTGCTCTACAGTTTGTGTCGTGTAAGAGGGCAAAGAAGAGAGAAGTTTAGTGGGATTTTGGAAGAGGTTTTACTGTGTTGTAGGTAACTTGGCTACTGACGGAGCAATACTGGGCTCGGCGGCGAGGACAGCTAATCGTGCATGGAGAGGCACGACCATGGAGCTAAAGGCATTAAAAGGGAAAGGATAACAGGGAGAAAGTGTTCCCAGGACTGTAACTATATCAGCCTGGCGGGTTGGGGGGTGAGTATTCCGCATCCAACCGCTGCCTCGGCAGCAAAAGGAACTCCACACCCCGCTAGCATGGGAAAGGGTTAGAAATGTTGAGAACAATATTCACATTTACTTCAAGTGTAACTAATTCTATAAAATACAAATATTGCTGAGATCCTGCTGGGAAAAAAAAAAAAAAAAAAATCTTTGTGGAGGTGAAACTGTGTAAGAGCCTTCACCCAGCCGGGGTTGATTTTAAGCCCGTAAAGGTAAATTCTGGCTGTGGAACCAGCAGCTGAACTGAGCGTTCAGCAGATTAAAATGTGACCATTTAAAATTCTCCCACCGTGGAGAATTCAGGTAAATTAGCAAATACCATTGGAATTACCTGTGGTACTTACCCCTCAGTTCTATTTCTACGCGTGTGTGTGCATGCACATGAGCACGCTTTTAATACATTTGGAAGCCAAAGCTGCCTCTGACAATTGGTTATTGTACAAGTGTTTTTGCTCTTTTTAGCATCTGTCTTGGGCCTGACGAGGAAGTTACAGCAGTTGAGAATCCCCAACAATTCCCATCAGTAAGCTTGTTAAAAATACATGATAAACCAAAAAGGGAAGGCCAAAAAAAAGAAACTCGGCAAAAAAGAAATGAAAATTGGGCCAGGACTTCACCACCTTCAGCAATGACAGTTCATCGCAGAACATAGACCAGAGGACCTTTAGCTCTGGAAATCCTTTTAGTGGCCCAGGAGAGGTTTTGTGTGGGACCGACGGCGGGAGGGGGTTTTAAGGCAAGAGGCCTGGCAGACTAGGACTTTGTATCCAGTAACCCCGACCTAGACAGGGAGAAATCCATTTCTCACCGCTTTTGCAAAAGTAGTATCATGAAGTTTGGCAAGAACAATAGGGTACTTCGACTCCTCAGCATTTGGGTGAGGCGATAAACCCTACACAAAGCAAACAGGCCCAATATACCTTTGCGGGACAGATGCAACAGCCCTCCACCTCCAGCTTGTCCTAAAGCTGTACCTACAGGCACAACGCGTGATGGGGACCTACTGCAGCAGGCACTACGGGTGTCGGGAGGAACAGCATCTGCATCAAAGTAAGTTCAGCCTGCATGAAGAAGCAGGACAGAGGAAACCTGGGTGGGAAACCAAGAAAGAGGTGAAGGAACTCTGAATTTGGGTTTGTGTTCACAATAAGAGCTCACGTGTAAAGACAGGTGATAACCCCCCCTCCCGGTTCCTGGAGTGGTGCTCTACTTGATCCTTCTCCACTGGCCCTTAAGCACAGCAGAGGCAAGCTTGGCTCCCAAGGGGACCCAGCCAGAAATTTTCTGTTTCAAAAACTAAAAAATTTTCCTGTTTCTTATCTGAGTCACCTTCTTCCAAACCCAACCCAGATGACTTCCTGAACACTGAGCCGCAGGCCATTTGTACAGCAAGTCACTGAGGTATGATTGCAGAAGATGCAATGAGAATGGTACAGAGGATTGGGGAAAAAAAGCATCAGGTTTTAAGCCTATCCAAGATGTGACAGTTTATATAAGCACAGGTTCGGAAGCAATGAGCTGACCTGCCATCCCACTCCACAAAGCTCTGTGCAGCCAAGTACGCGGAGCTGCACCCATGGGAGACCACGGCACAGGTTAAGGACACTGCAATGGTCATCAATCCCATTTCCTTCTCCTGCGCCGCCATTCTCCTCCAATTTTACTTTCATTTGTAGAACATTTTAAGAAACCTTTATAAATCTATGCAAGACAACGTATCCCATTGTAACTCTCCCACTAAACTGCATTAAACAAGTGACTGCATCTTGCCACATGGTATAGAACCTAAAGCAGACCTGCTAGTGGAACGTGTAGAGACAGCAAGGTAACCCCTTGGGTACACGTGCACCAAAGTATTTACATGACAGTTGAGATCGGTGCACACTTCAGGGAATTTTTGGTGCATTTAAGGAAATAACTTAGGGGTCCTGGCATACTGACTGTACTCTTATGTATAACTCCTCATTCACAGGGCAACTACAGTGTTTCCTCTATTAAGTCTCTATATGTACAGAATTTTACAGCACCTCATGCACTGTCCGAAACAGATAGAAATTACAGATAAATATAGAATTTTTAGATTGAAATATCTGTATATTTAGAAAAATATACATTAGTAAACACAATAAACCAGGTAGAGAAGTGTACCATTTCTAAAGTCTCACATGCAGGTAGGTTTCTGGATTAAGTCATGGTAGCTTCGTAATGAGATAGCAGACGTGAGCAGGTTTTGTTTTACCATCCACATACATACATATACACAGACAACTATTTGATAATTTACTTTTCTAAACTACTTACATATTTATCTTGTGATACATACCACATATCTTAAACATTTAGCAGCATCTTCACCTCGCTCAGACACACCTATTGTTATCATTAACAGTCAATGGAAAAAGGTTTCCTGTTAGTATCTGGAAAATGAATGTTTAATACAGAATGAGAAACATGAAATCCTAGTTATTGTAACTCCTCCAAATTACTTCAAGCAGCTGTTATATGAAATATTTTCACTCGCTCAAAACTAGCTGTCCATAGTATCCTTCTCCCCAGGTCTCAATCAAACATCTGATCTGGCACAGCCTGACAGGTAGAGATTGTCACCCCTCTGTATACGCTGAAACAGCTCCATCATTCTAAGAACATCCAAAAATGCTCTTTTGAAAAAAAAGTCAGTCTCACTCTAGCCTTCCTACCAGTTAGTGACAAACTAAGCAGAATATCTGATGAAAACCAGATTTTGCTGAAAAACAAAACAAAAGCCATCACCACAACACCGAAACAACCCCTCTCCCCCCCAACATCACACACCTGCCAATCTGAACTCTCAGTTTTCAAGATTTAATTCACAGATACAAGGAGTCTGGTGCTTGGTTTTGTTTTGTGGCGGTGGTTTTTTTCCTTAGAACCCGAATGGGGACATCCCTGTAAAACCCGCAGCCGTGTCGATAGGACCTTTGCGTGCACCCTAAGCAAATCATCTTCTCCTATTGCTTCAGAATTGTACTTCTCACTCCCACCTACACTCTCACCACCACACGTCAGCCACGAGGCTCCATGTTCCAACTGCTTGATTTCAAAACCACTGTGTGACCCTGGAGGGAAAGTGAAAGCTTTAGGCTTTACCAAATACACGGCTATTATTTGGAGATTGCTAACTAGGGGAACTCTTTCGCCAGTATTCTCTCTGGGATGGAAACAGAAGGAGCAGAGAGGTTTTCCTGACTAAACCTTGGTGCCCAGGATTCATGTGTTTCATTTGGTTAAGGAAACTTATGGAAAAAAATTGATGAAAATAAGTGATATGTGCAATATAAAGTACTACGGTGTGGAAACTGAACGATCTTCTCATTCCGTTCATTAGGGAAGAGTGAGCTCAGCCCACTTTTGGCATCACAAATAGAGTATTTTCTAACTCATCATGAAAAGGCATCGTATCTGTCCAGACAGCACATCTTATTTACAGCACGTGTAGGTCTCCCATTACACAGCACACACACCCAGCTTAGAGTGCCAACAGCAAATCATTAAAAGAGCCAAGCAGTGGCTCTGCTGTCATTGCTGCTGCACACAGTGCCCCGTCCCTCTCCCAAAGCAGCCTCTGAGCGACAGGATCACAGAACGTGTCCCCTGGGAAAGGACAATAAAACTCTCATGCTGGTGCCACATTTAAAAGCTCTGCCAAACTTAAAATAAAACCAGAGAAAACACATCCTGAAAAGTATAACAACAAAACTAAGTAGTGGTAAAATTTTCCTTGGAGAATTTCAGATTTCCTCTGAAAGACCGAAATCCCAGTATTAAGACTCACAAAGATCACCTGTGCCATACGCAGTTTCGACTAACGTTTTCCACACTGGGATTTCAAGCCCTCCTTGCTCCTTTTCTCCCACAACAACCAACTTTATAGGATTTTTAAAACCACCCGTAGTTACTGGTGGCTTGAGGTTTGTTTGAGACTTACACTTTTCCTATACTGCATCAACTCCAGTTTTTTTTGCCCCAGGAAGCAATACTGTTTTACAGTGTCTAAGCCTCTTTTCCTTCAGAAATAGTTCTGAGGAAGTTGCCTTCTGATAGCATTCCGTGTCACACCTTGGTGCTGAAAAAGAATTCCAAAGCCAGGTGCCTGTCACCGGACGGAAGAGAAATGAAACAAATAGATGATTTCTGTTTAGACACCTAACCTGGTACGCGATGCCGGATGTCACTATATACAACAGCTGACATGGTAATATAAAATATGGTCACGAGAAGAGCTAGCCTTAGCGACAAGCTGTATTTTCCTTTTGTTCTTGTTAAGCAGAAATTTACATCAGCACAAGATTTCATTGATGAACTTGAACCTAATACAAATTGTATCAATGAGCCTACTAAGGAGAGAACTGTCACTGAACAAAAGGAAATATGTCGTAAACCAAAAAGGTACAAACAACATTGCTTTTTAGCAGGAAGTTTTGAATTCACAAGCTATCTAATGAAAAACCCAATTAAAACCAATGTAACAAAAAGCACAGAAATTCCATTACATCACGCTCGTAAGAATACAGCAGTTGATTGCACACAAATATCCAAAAAGATAATATTGAACTAGTAGATCTCACAGGAAATTAAGCCACAGATCACTACACGAATATCAAACAATGTCCTACGAAAAGAAAACGTACCCCCACCTTTTCTTTTTCTTTTTTTTTTTACTTTTTTTTTTTTTTTTTAAAAGCAATGTGTTTTCACAAGAGCGAATAAATACTCCGAAACATTGAGCGTCCCTCTACAAGGCTCCGTGTTATCAGGGTCTCTCTCAGACTGTTTCACTCACCGTTACTCAAACTGCACCCAGGGACTTTGCCTACGAGCTCTCTAAGGGCCAGTAACTTCGGTCGCCCTGGGCTCGGGGGCCGGCTCCTGGCAGGGATCTGTCTGTCCTTCACCTTAGTTACTTCCAGAGACACGGGACAAGGGAACCGACACAACTAAATCAAGAGACACTGAGAATTTGTGAAACATCAAGAATGCATCAACATTAAGCCGAAAGAAGCTGGAGCAATGGAGCTGGGTGTCGGTTGCTGCTTTTAATATTTAAAATTCTGCTCCCATAAAATTATTAATTTCTAAAGAAGAAAAAAACAAACCCAAAGAAATTAGTGTTCTTTCCTAATAAGAGCTATAGGCTTTTGACCAGTTAAACACTGACGTTAACAAGTTTTACAAAAATTGTTTCAAGTATCCTTTTTTTTTTTAATCACAGTGAAAATGTAAGACCAAGATGTAAATGTTGAAGTGAATGACTGAAAGTTTCTTAGATGAAAAAGGCAAAGGTACTAAATCAAAACATATAAAAATGCTTAAACGCATTTCCTTCATGTGATATGAATAGAAAGGTTATCTGTAAAAAGTTAGAAAAATTAAAATAAATTACATATTTAAGTACACTTTCCCTTCAACATTTTTATAAAAATTCAGAATAGTGTACTTTTGAATATACACAGATTAAAAATGCACAGGTGCCGTAGGTTACCGTCGGTATCTACACAACGTCACGTTAGGGTATTTGCTGCAGCTCATTTTATTTGTTACTTAAGCTCCTTTTGGGAAATCTCAATATACCCAGCTGATGGGGACCCACTGGGGCTCCAGCCGCAGCCTCTCGATGGCACTCTGGAGCTTCTCGAAGGCTTTGTCCAGGTTGTCATTTACAATGGTCAGGTCAAAATAGTGGTTGTAGGCCCTCTGGATCCGGGCACTTTCATCCACTGTTTTTTTCAAATCAGTGTCCTGTTGAAGAGATGACTGAGAAGGTAAGACTTGGGAAATCCTTATAAATACAGAAGAAATAGCCCTTCATTCATGCTATTTAAAGCTATATACTGAATGTCTTTCAAAGTTAATCAAAGTTTTCTTTTATAATAAAATCCACAGAAAACGTAAGCTGAAATGCACCCAAAAGGCTGAAAATGTTACAAACTGGGCCAGTAACATTAAATTTGGCAACCAAATGTTTACAAACCTTGCAATTTTCAAAAAGGTCAATAGAAGCACATGAAGAACGGGCAGTTAATCGTTTTGCACGTGCAACTGATGATCCAACCAGAATAAAATGAATGCTTTAGGAATGACCGAGTCAATCAGTTATGTAAATATATTTCTGCCTTTTCTTTACATGGAAAACACCCAAAACCCCAAGAATTTAAATTACTATGAAATAAAAGACAATGAAAGATACGATTCTAGCAGAATAAAGCTCTAGGCTACTTTATTGCTTTTAGAGGCTACATTTCAGCCTTGCTCACCAAACATCAGTTCCTTCTCATTTGTAAACTACTGCTGCATTTTTTTAGTTCTGACATGAGCTGCAAAATATCCAGGAAATTTACGTTCCTACATTATGAAGCCTTCATGAAGTGCTGTCACTCAGCATTTTTTTTACGTTTCATTAATCCTACACTCTTAGAAGATTCCTCTCCGCTTTTGCACAAAGGCAATTTTTTGTAAGCAGTTATGAGATTTGTCCCCTTGACAATATTCATTTTAATATTTTCAGGTCCTGATACAGTTGTCAAATACAAAAGCTAAAATGAAAAAGTAAGTTTGTGAATAGACTTTCCTTCACAGCCAATGCAGGAGAGAAGCAAATGTAGCACCACAAGAGCCAGAATTTTTGCAATGGCTTAGGATGCTATAAATCATGAAGAAAGCCCCACAAGCAAGCAGAACATGATACTTTAAATGACATTTGTTTTTCATTTGTTCAGGAAACAAAAGAATATGAGGTGGGAAAACATACTCTCTATATACATATGTACAGATATGATTTAGAATCCATAAAGATACATAAATGTATATTTTATAAGTAAGTATCCTCTTTATTATTCACAGGGACAAGTGAAACAAAGGCAAGGGTTTCCCCCAGGGAATGGAGTATTTGGAAGTGCAGGAAGTTATTTTTATAGTTGCCTGGACAGTTTTCACCTTGCCTTCTTGTGTAGGCATCACAAAATTCGTTTGGGGCAGAGCACTCGCAGAGATAATAGAATCTGTAATAGCCAGAATCCACAACTAGGGCTGGGCAGTCACTCGTGTGGTTCAGAGAATGGGATCTCACAGGTTTGAAAAGGAAAAAAACCAACTAAAAATCCCATATTCATTTAGTGCAAATTAACCCACGCCCATTTTATTGCTTTGAATGCCTTGTCAACATACTGCTACTGTCTAAGCTGTGGCACCACCACTGTGAGTCTCACCAAACCATGGCTTTTCTCAGATGGGAACATTTTACTGCTTAACACAGAGGAGAAGTTTTCTGAACTGCTCAATCTGGTTTTTTTGCTTTGGTCCTGCATCTGGGAAAGTTCATACCCATACAGAAAATTTATAATTTGTTACTCTGGAGGAAGCGTGTCTCATTTCCCTCTGCCACACACTGCATCTCAGAAAAGGAGAGAATGAATAGAATGTGCCACTTCGTTTTACAGGACAAATCCAAGGAACTTCAGGGGCAGAGAAGCTTCTCAACACTTCCCACCCTGGCAGCTCCCAGCCATTCCCAGCACAGCACGTGCTCCTGGAAACAAGGCTTAGTTGCATTCCGTTGGGGTTTTTGGGTGGTGGGGTTTTGGTGGGGTTTTTTTTGGTTTGCTTGGGTTTTTTGGTTGCATTTTACAAATTCCATTTTTAAAGCACACATATTATAAGACAAACCTGAAGAAAACATTTCAGGAGGGAGAGATGGGGAAAGTGAAGGAAAGACATTTACATAAAAGAACAATTCCCACCGTCGAATATCTATGCAAATAATCAAAGGTGACACTTCCCAAAGAACACATTACAAGTAATTTTTGTAATCAACACTTCTCTGTAAGAGGTCTATTTTTAAGAAAGAAGCAATCTGCCTTATACATGGCATTTGATTAACTTCTACTAAGTAATCAGCAAAAGTATTGCCTAACTTTTCTTAGAGACATTAATTTCGGAACAAATTCAATCTAAAATGAAAGGTAAAAAAAAATTAAAAAATCTAAGAACACCTTGTTCAAAGCAAACTAAATATGAAATAATCTGCTTACAGTGAGAAGTTTGGTTGTAATTCCAGCATCTACCACAGCCTTGTGCATAGCACGCAACGTCTCCAGCTCTGGTGCAGCAATAAACACTACATAGGGCATGAATTCTGAAGTCCTCAATATCTTCAGAGCCTAGAAGTGAAGAAAAAAAAAAACCTAAGTTTGAGAGTGACTCGCCACATGTCCTCATCGCTTAAGGGGCGCTGCAAAACTATCTGTTATAATGGGCAGAAACACATAAGTAAAGATTCTTATTTCTATTTTAGAAACTCCTATGCTGCCTTTTGAGATGCTCAGCATCATTCTTTCCTTGGCTAAAAAGATCGTTTACTACTCTGCAAGACTCTTCTTCCACGCAGAATCTAAGCTGGGTTTTTTCCATCTTTCTAACCCGTTCCAACTAAGGGCCAGAGATGCCAGAATCCAGTCGCTACTGTAATCTCTAAAGCAGGTAAGAAGCCTTCAAATGTAAAGGCAGATCAGATCTCTGCAGCGAGCAGTGTAACCTTATAAATGATGTACCTGTGGATTCACGTCCAAGATGCAGGTCCTTCCTGTCTGAACAACTTCAAGGATGGAATCAATTTTGGTGCCATAAAGATTTCCTTCGTATTCTCCGTGCTCTAAATATCTGCCAGCTTTGATATCCATCTCCATCTCAGCTCGCGACACAAATCTGTACGCTTGCCCATCCTTTTCATCATCCCTTGGCTTTCTTGAAGTAACTAAACAAAAAATTTTAAATATAAATCGAATGTTTTATTTTCATACTTGGAATACAAATATGAGACTGGACTGCCCATTAAATTAGGGAGAGTATAATACACAATATACAATTAATATTATTAATACAATTATAATTGCTCCATATACAGATTAATTAATTATTCTAGTGCAAGTTTCAAAACAGAGCCAAGCCCCTTCTGTTCCCTTTATTTCTATTCTTTCCTATATGTTGCTTACCAACCCATTTCCTTATTTCTTATTACTCCTTCATGCCATATACAATGTTCTTTCATATCATCTTTTTAATTATTCACTTAATAAAGTAATTATTTACACGACTTAGAAATCAAATGGAAATTTAATTCCCAAATGTCAAAATAACGGAGCACACATCAAAATCTGCCCCTCCTCATCCCCCAAACCTTAGCACGTACTTTGCTCACTCTGTTTGCCCTGTTATTCAGGGTAGAATTACCTGAGCCAACTCCACAGAAAGTTAGCTTAAATATCAGAAGCAGCCCAGCCACCGTAGCACAATTTGAGTGGAGGCCAGATAATGCTGCTTTCCAGGACAACTTACCCTTTTTAAAGCAAGGTAAATTCACTGCAGAGAGATTAAAGCCAGTATTTAAGTAAAACATTAGCAGCTGTCTTGCGTATTGGCTAAACTGTGCAGTACAGGCGTTATTTAAGCAAGACAGTGAAAATAAATAAAATTAAATAAAAAAAAAAATTAGATTATCACCCACTTTGCTGTCCTATCATCATATTATCTGCCCGCTACTTGCATTTAATTAGATTTGAACTCTAGAATATATTAAAGATAACAGTGAGTGGATCCTTTGGGTAATACTTGTATCACCACTTAGTGCCACATCCCCACTTGGTGCAAGTTGGTGATACAAGTGAAAACCATTCTCCCCCTTCCAGTAATTCCTATCAACATCATCATTATAGAAAATGCTCATCCCAGGAGAAATGATCTTCTCAAGCTGTTAGCAATAAACGTTATTACTAGAACATCTAGTTTTAGCCAAGATTTTACAGAAAGATTGAAGCTATAATGGTTTATAGAATACAAAAAGTAATCATATCAGTTTGAAATAAATTTTGGAGAATGAGCTTTAACAGTTTACATCCAGAAGATGACTTCACAGTTTCTTCACAGTGAAGAAAAGAGACACACAGAGCACCATTTGATGGATTAGAACTCAACACCAAGGACATGCTTCTCCCCATCGCGATATGGATATGTTTCAGCCATTTAAAAAAACAAAACAAAACACAAACAAAAACCCCAACACCCCCCCCAATATTCATTTGTGAATAACCAGGAGAGTTTTCTTCTGATTGAAGAAACTGAGGCCGACTAAGATTACTGATTATCCTACTTAATATCAAAAGTAGAGAGGATATTCTATATACAATAAACTGTGTACTGCATGTGCGTGACTAGATTGTCAGATTGCTAGGTTGGAAAAGTTAATTTTTATGCCTTTGAGAGGTGAACAAGAGCTCCAAGCAAAAGCATTTTAACACTGTGTCGCATTACTTCTATATATTTAAGCATCTAAATAGCATTTTAAAGAAACCAGTAATTTTGAGGGCCTTTTTGAAAGGGAATAAAGAAATTTAGAAGTAATAAAGTTTCTTACTGTTTTGCCAATATAAAATAATGAGATTCCCAGGGGAAGATTTCTTTAAAAAGCAACACTGAGAAGTGAACCTTGTTATCAGTCACACATACCAATTCTTAGTGCCTTGGCCGGTTTTGGTGTTAGAGATTCAGCAAGTGAGAGAAACTGTTTTTCTCGTGTTGCACAATTTATCTTTGAGACCTGTCCCTCCTCCCCTATTCTCAGATCTACTCCTTGCCCACTGAAAACAGAAAGAAACCAACTGGTTTTGAAATTCTGAAAAGCAGGCGGGAGGAGGAGAATAATAATGCAGGTAGGGCGGATTTCTCTGGTCAGCAGTCAAAGGAGGGGGCAGTTAAAAAAAAAAAGAAGATCTTGAAAATGAGCAAAGTAACTATCGGGAAGGAAGGCAAGAAAACAGAACATAAGGGACGAGGTCTTTTCTGAAGTTGACAGGAAGAAAAAAAAAAGGAAAGATCATGGGCTTGAGGCGAGATGTATTGAAACACCAGATTATCACAAAAATCTTGGAGATCACAAACACTTCAGTTTGATTGGAAGTTTGTTGCTTTTCCCTACATTTCTAATACTACAGTAACAATTTATAATGCCTAGGGTGCTTCTACAGATGGAAAACTAAATGGCAGAGCTGAGAAGCTCCACTGGCTATTCAGTTTAGAAGACTAGGAAACTTCTAGAATCCCCTCGGTAACTGATGCCGACTTTCACTGAAGAAACCTACCAGACTGAAATACCGCACATGCGAAAATAGCTCTTCTGCAGCATCAGTAACATCTAATTGCTAGTTGCAAATATTTTCACTGTCATCATATGTTAGTTCAGTTGCCTGAGAGGATGAAGAGCCTTTTGTTTCCCCACTCTATACAACTTTTACACTGTGATAAAATGACTCCTACCCTGAATCACTGGGGTAAACATCAGATATTTTGCAGATAATCAGAGACTCACAGTACGATATTACAATAGGAATGCTGACAACTTACATGGCACTGTAGTTCCAAACCTGGTAGGATTCAGTACTATAAACCTGTTCTTCAAACTCCTTCGCCCCACTCCTTGGGCCCCAATTAAGACCAGTGTCTTCCTCTGAAAAGGAGGCATTTTGGCTACTTCCTCATAGATCTGGATTTCATGACGATCAAATTCTATAGTGAGAAATGGACAAAAAAATACTTCATACACAGTCAATACTGTAAGAAAAAAAAAAAAAATAAAGCAGTCCTGCTCTATATCAACAGACCACATGTGAATATAAACAGTACTCAAAGGGCATTAAGTCTGATACAAGCTTTCTAGCTTTAAATTGGCACAGGAATAAAACAGTTACCCTTTCATGGGGTAACCTCCTGTGCTGCTGTTTGTGGCCTCTGGTCCAGTCACTGGGCTCCTCTGAAAAGAGCCTGGCTCCATTCTCTTTGCACCCTCCCTTCAAGTATTTATGTCCATTGATGAGATCCCCCCCGAGCCTTCTCTTCTCCAGGCTCAACAGTCCCAGCTCTCTCACAGGAGAGATGCTCCAGTCCCTTCATCATCTTCACATGTCCATGTCTCTCCTGCACTGGGGAGGAGCCCAGTACACTTCAGGTGTGGCCTCACCAGTGGTGAGTAGAGGGGAAGGATCACATCCCTCAACCTGCTGGCGACAAAGCTTTCACTTTTTTTCCTCATTTCACTCACAGTTCTTCTCTGACTTCCACCTACCCAAAGATGTACTCAGCACCACCTTATCTTCACTGGTCACTATTGCCTTTAAACCATAAAAACTATCTGATCTATCAAATTTATAATCAAATATTTTACTGCAAATCTTTCAGCTTTGAAAACACTAGACTGCAAAGTTTAGAAGCCTAGAGAAATTTGACTCATACGTAATATTAAGAGATACCTGCATTTCTTGTAGTGAGATACATCATCTTTTTCTTTTTTTTGCTGCTTATTGTTCCACAGAAAGGCCCTAGAAATAAAAATTGAGACAAACTCATCATTTTTGTTAAACGTATTTTTCCAGGGCTTATTTACATGAACATATGCAAGTTTGATCTAATTAAATTTATAAGGACTATTTTAGAATTTCATATATTCTAGGGTAGGAGATCACATCTATTTTCATACACATCAAATAGTACAGTAAGAAGCAAACACAGAGAAAAAGTTAATTTTCCTAGAAAGCTTTGTAAAAAGCAGCAGAAAAATTCTTCAAACATGTTTAATCTGTTAACTTTCAGTGCATACTATAAAAACATAATTAAACCCCAAAAAAGGAGCTAATTCTTATGCCTTTCCCACCTCATTTAGCTTCTCATCAGCAGGTGGCAAAACTGACTCATATGTCTATGAAGACTAAGCATGGACTTCAGCCTTTGTCCTTTAGTCAAAGCCAAAATATAATAATTAGCATCTTGCAATATTCTGTGTATTTTCGCACAGTAGTTTTCTACTATCTACGAAGGCAGGAAAAGCAAAACAAATGGAGTCGGAGCAAAATCTGTGCCTGAAATTCATTAAATCTCACCTGAGTTGTCCCAGTCCCTCCTAACAAAGGCCTTTCTCTTCTCTTCCAGGAACTGGCTAGGAATAAGCCCCGCGCTTCCTCCTTCTTTGACATGACTAGCCTGGGGGAAAAAAAAGAAAATCATAGGTTACTTGTGGGAAGAATTTTTCTCATCAGTGTGGTGTTGGGTGACTTTCAGACTGCCCGGGTTTCTCCGTGGTGAGTATTGATACATTTACTATGGAGACTTGGAAATTCAAACTCAGATGTGGGTATTAAAAGTCTGTCTAACAGTAGCAGCATCTTGACATTGAGTACTATAATTCAGGAAACAAATAAAATATAAGTTTCATTACTGCTTCCCATTAGGTTAGTAAGCTCCTCTAGCCATAAACCTTTGACATCAAAATCCTAAAAGGATTTCTGTGGCTCCAGACATTGATCTCTCAAGTGACAAATCTCAAGACTTTCATGCCTAATCATGCCTTCAAGCTTTTCGCACTAAAAGATTTAAAAATCTTAGTAATTTCAGTATTCCTAGTAATGAAAGTTTGGCTAAAATTCCCTATAAAATAATTGCATGGCAAGCTCAATTCTCAGCAAGCTTAAGACGTACAAACACTTAGTTATGAAATGTTACACTTTTCTTGTCCATAAGTGGTTGGCCTCTCTCTTGCTAACAGGAACTGTTTGCTTTTCAACTTGTATGCTTTTACCTATAACTAACTGATTTTTTTATAGTTAGCAAGTTTTTAAACAGTCTACCATTTCTAGAAGCACACGGAAAAACTATCTTTTTTTCCCAGTGGCATGATGTGCATAGCAATACTTGCAGCACACTATAGTGGTTTAATACATTACATTTTTGTCCCTGATCAAATGTTTCAAGATTTATTTCCCCTGGACTCCCACAGGTTACAACTGAATTTGAGAAGCAATACAGAAGACAGCACACAAGCTAAATATCAAACTACTCCAGAATTCTGGAGTCTCTAACTTCTGAAATTAATTAACTTGGCAGTAATAAATTTTCTGTCTTCCCTCACACTTTTTAGTCTCTTTTTTTCTGTTATTACTGTCACTGTTGCTGAATTCTGTTGCTTGTCAGCTGTTGATGTATACTCAAGTATTTTTGTTGCCTTGAAAGAAGTCATATATATTGCTCTCAAGTAACGTCTGGCTCACTATTGCTTGTTATCTAGCAAAGGGTGAGCAATTTAAGGGTAGAAAGGGAAATAATTAATGCTAAACTATTTGCCTAGATTGCCACTGCCACTTGCAATTTGAGAAAAGCATCTTAAGAGTACACTCGTCCCACTTTCAAAGGCACTGATGATGCTTAACTGTGTGTATAGTGTCTTAGAAAAAATAAAAATACCATAAGCACCGGATTACATTTCTACTGAAGGACTGAATGTAGAAATACAACCTTAAAGTAGGATGAACTGTTAATATTTGAAATAGCGCCAAACACTTTGATTATGAACATGCAGGTAACAGCTCACAAACATCGACTGCCACTGTGGAAATAAAAGATACAGCTTCTCCAAATACCTATTTTCACCCCTCTTCAAATCCCCAGGGTTAAGTCCCCTCTCTCTCCTCAACTCTGAGCACTCAGGAAGGGGTCCACTTCTTCCACAATCACTGTCAGGGAAGGCTTACCACAATTAACATGGTCAACCTAAGACTTTCTGCTAGAAATTGTCCACTTAAACTGATTCTGGATCGTCTATGCTTATGATATAAGAAAAAAGACAAATAAATAGCAGTAATAGCAAAATGAGTGTTACATGTACAATTTATACCATTCAATTTTCTCTAGTATTTCAATTGTTAATATCTTGATATTAACAGTGTAGTATATTGCAGTGTAAATATTTTTTTTTTATATCTACTGTTAAATGGAAGATTGCAATTTATAGAGTTTATTATTAAGGCACCTGGTGAAGCTTTTCGGGTTTTTATTTTATTTTTTCAATCTTTTTACCAACCTGCCACCAATTTGGATCTTCCCGGTTTACAATCTGAAGAATTTCTCCTTTAGAAAATTTCAAACCTGCTTCTTTGCATGGGATGAGGTTGTCATTATATGGGTTATAATCAAAATGACACTTCACAAAAACCTGAAATGTGTAAAAATTTACAAAGCTTAAACATTATAGAATACATTCTTACTAATTTATCTGTCAAACTGAAGTAACATCTTTACCGACAGCATAAAGAGTTTGACATGATCAAAGTTGCATTTGGCAAGTAAAATACAATATATGGAAAAAACGGGCATATACCAGCTGAGAGAGTAGAATAATCAACAGTGCAAACCTTGTTTGAAGGAGCTTCATGATAAAAATAAAAAGCCAACTGTTTTATTTGGACAATGTACTACAAAACACATTTTTTCATTTCGGTATATACAACTCAATTACAGATTCATAGAATTGCCTAGATTGGAAAGGACCTTTCAGATCATCGAGTCCAACCATCAACCTACCACTGACAAAAACCATCACCAAACTATATCTCTAAGTACTATGTCTGCCCATCTTTTAAATTACTTAAAAATAAAAAAAATTCTCAGAATGCGAACACTGTGTTCAAGGCTTGTGGAATCTTAAGAATTAATCTCACCATGAACTCGATGTTTTTAAACAAACACGATATGTGACTGCTTAAGACTCAATTTTGATGCAGCGGAAGAACCAGTAAGTTGCACCAGTAGACTGGAAACATCTTTGACTTTTTTTTTCTACCAGTTAGGCAGTAAAGGAAGCAGCACACCTGCCTCAAAAAGAGCACATCGCCTCCGCGTCTCCTCAGTGTAAGCACAGCCTGTCACAGTCATGGGCATTGAGACTCACTGCCTGAAGGACTGTCTCATAAGATGTTTCAAATGCACTGATTTTAGAGCCACAAGTTACTTCTACAGTGGAGAAACTGACAGCCTACAGCAACAACAGAAGGATAAGGAAAAGCCACCACCCAAGTTCTGACTTAAGCCAGGGAGTTCAAGCTCATCTGTTGAGTTCAATGTGTTTCTGAATTCTATCAGAATATTTTAGGCAACATATGAGGCTTGTTATTGATCTACTGAATAAACCCATTTCCAAAACATACTAAAAGGTGAAAACAGGTATCTACAGTTTAGCCACCCTGCAAGCATTAAATACACAAAACAATGAAAATATGTCTAATCCAAAATGTTAAAATAATCTTATGCGATAAAAGTACCAAACAGGGGTTTTTTTAGACAGAATTGTTAGAAACGTGCTACTGACCTGTTGAGGAATAACAGTATCTCTGTAGCTGGGGAGAATCTTCAGAGTGACACTGCCACTAATATTTTTCAGCAGTTCCTGCAATTCCTTTGGATTGTTTCCAACCTCGTGGCCATTCACCTCTTTAATAATGTCACCTACGTGCAGAAGACCTTGTCGATCTATCATTCCGCCATGAAGAATCCGTGCTATTACCAGATCATTGTTCTCAACTCTAAACGTAACACCCTGAAAGAGGTATGTGACACCTAGTTAACCATCGTTTGAGTTTCTATTTCATTTTACCATTATCTCGAGCAAAAATACACAGCTATGGGATATTCTATCTACCCCAATGCAAACAGACAGCAATAGTTACGACAGTGTAAGAGTTCCTAATACACACATAAGCTCCAGGTGACACAAAAGTACTTTCAGACAAGGTTTTCATATGACAGAACAATGACTGTATTGTTCCTGACTATGTGCAATCCTGTCATTTTCTATCAGGACCAGACAGATACTGTGTTAGTCAGTTATGCTAGCAAGTCAGTCAGCCTAGTGACTGCCTATTCACTATCCCATAATTTTTTAAAGAGAACAGAATGGAGAACACACAAGTATCTTTTTATTTCAGCCTCTCCATACTGGTCCTATCACCCAATAAATCACACAACATAATAATGGCAATAATTAAAAGATAATGCAAGAAATCAGGCACATGCAAACGTTTTCACTTGCACTTTAAATTAAAGACACACTCATCTTCAATTACTTACCAGTGGTTCTCCTGCTCTTTTGTGAATTCCAAGGATACGAATAGCATCTACTGGAACAATCTGGTTGTTCACTGAAGAATTATTGACTTCTGGGCTAGAAGGAGGGGAATCATAACATTTTGAAGCCACAATATCATGTGCTTCCAAGAGTGACTGGAAAGGAACCGAAAAAGCCTTTTTGTTAATCATGAAATAACCATTTGCAAAAGGACTTAGTGCTGAAAAAACCCTGAATCTGTACTTTTGGTACCACACCATAAAACTCTTACTTCACATTGAATGAAGCAAAAATTGACATATAAGTACTCACATGGACTGATAAACCTACTGTCTTGGCAAATATGCTCTCTTTTGTGAACACAAATGCTTCCTCATAAGGAAGTATAAGAAAAACGTAATGAAAGTGGGAGGAATGTATGAAATAGCAGGAAAGAAGATGGAAAAAAAAAGTACCTAACATTGTCTTTCATGTAATGAGACAGTATCTAAGCAAATGGTTAAAGCAAACAAACAACCCACTACAAAAAATATGATGATAACTCATCATTAGTTACTTGTGTTTAATGTAATATAGTTTTCCTCCACGGTAATTTGGATAATTACAGGTATGCAAGGATTTATAGCAATCTGCAGAATGAGTGCTTTCTGCTTGCATAAAGCCAAGGCAAAATTCTAGCACCAAACAAATCAAGTCAACAGAATTAACTTTCTGGAAAAGAAGTGCTCAGACCTTACAGTTAACGGTGTTTTCACCAATCCACATACGTAAATAAAAAGCGAAAGGAGGAGATGCAATTAAATACAAATGTCTTTGGGAGACAATGAAATTTAGACCTGATTTTCTCATAAAAGATACTTTAAGATTTAAAGAAAAGATTATAAGACAATACATACAGGTAAAACAAGATCAAACCTGCGAAGTTAGTGGAAACTTCCTGTCTTAAAGAGGAAAAGGCACACCTTATAGCCACCATATGCAGTAGTTCAAGACAAAGCATCCTATAGCACAAGGAGTCTCACTGACAGATACAGAAAGGGGAAAAGGAGTAGAGGAGATGCCTCAAAGAACATAGCTTTGCTTCAAACAGTGACCTGATGAGATACGGTCCTAAGTCAGATCACTGACGGTGTCAAATAAGTAGCTAAAAAGAGAAGACACCACAGGGACTATGACTGATAGTGATGACCACATGCCAGAGGAAGACAGCAAACTACTAGAAAGCAGAGCAGACAACATTTAAGAAAATGTAACAATTTTGCTATACAGTCTGTTCCATCCTTCTGTAAGCCACCTCTAACCTAAAAGTTATGCAACCTTATTAGTTCAGTTATAAGCTCAACATGCAAGCCCTCAAAGTGTCACAAACCTGAACAGTAATTTTAATCTGCCCATTACATCATGACCCTGCTGAGACTTCAGTCTGAGGTTAGAAGGAGGTACTAATTCACCAGTTCTGCCCTTGCCATTAAGACTGAAGAGACAGCTGCTTTTATTGTGGCTGCTCTGATACTGTGGACGTAAACCAAATCAAATTAAGTAGGAAAAACAATCATTTATTAAATCAAGCAGCTGTCAGATGGTAGCAATTTCTAATTCTTCATTATCCAAGACACATCTAATCCAGAAACCAGAAGAACAGATCTCTCGGTCTCTCTTTGCCAATGTTTGCAAGCAACATTTTTGGATCTTTCTACATTTCCAAAATGAACCCAACTAGCATCAATTACACATTTTAATGCATTACCACTGACAAAACCAAATAGATACACCAGTATGATACTTCCAGTTTTCCCTTTTGGTCACATGCTAGAACAAGTTGTTCCCAAACTTTTTGGCCACAAACCACTAGATTTCTAATGGAGCCTTACACATAACTGTGTTTGTACAGCTCATATAATTTATGGATTATAATCTGACCCACAATCAAAAAATACTACCAAGCTAACAGTCTGTGTCACCCTTTTTAAATTAACATGCTCTGTAAGACTCTTCATTTCTTAAATCTGATCCCATTCCACATTCTGATTCTATTTATTCACTTAGTTTTATCGATAAGCGTGAATTCTTTCAAATATTACTTAACCATCACTCAGTCACAAAATCTTTTACCTGCTATTTACATGACAGCTAAGTCACAGAAGGACTATCAGGACCCGCATGTTGCTGCCCACAACTATAACATGGTTTCTTTAAGAAAAGTAGTTATTGGTTTCCTTAAAACAAGCCATAGTTAACTTACCAGCTTCCCATTTCTAAGTCTCAGTTCTAAAACTCAAGAATCTATACCAGTTTTACAAGACTGCTTCCAGCCAGCCAGGTCACGGCGTACAGCCCCGAAGAACACTTAAAGCCACCTGGCAACGTGTCTGTATCCACTGCCAGACTACATGCCAACATTTTATGTCCCTCAGTTACTTTCTTATTTCAGTAATACGGTTGAGTGATCTGAGAAATACAGTCGCATGAACTTGACTTGTTTCTTTCTTATGGTATTGGAAAACGTAATTTCACTGAATTTCACTGAATGTGCGCCTGAGCTCCTCTGCAATCTCTCCTTTCCCGTACTGGTGCTAAAACATTTATAAAACCACTGCCAAAATCTGCAAAACAACACCGACTGAATAATCAACAAGCATAAACCAGTTCAAAGTTTCCTCTACACAGTGTATGTAAACAGGATCAGCTGACTACCCAAGGCTGGGTAACTGTAGGCAGGTTCTCATGGAAAAAATGGCAAGGTTGCTGGAATCAGGCATTTTTGTGCTATGCAAAGAGTTCTTCTAGGATATCGCACAATGGACATAGAGTCTTGTGTCAGACAGTATGGCCCCTCTGTGCAAAACACTGTCATAAGCAATCCATAATTTAGAATATTCACATCTTCACAGCAACTTTCTATGGCTGTACTAATTTGACAGGTTAAAAAAAAATAATTAAAAATTCAGTAAACAAAGAAACATTAAACATCTAAGACTCTCTACAGTGCTGAAACCAAGTTCAAATTTAAAATTTGTTTATCCTAAAAAAATTCTCAGCATGATCTATACATTTCACAAAGAATTTCCTGCCCTATATGATAACTATTTCTCCAACTGTGATTCAACAGAACAATTAAATTACAAATGAGGGCTGGGTAGGAATACACAAGAGCAGAACAACTCTAAGGTCTTGAAATCGGGACTCCTCTCCTAACACTTCAGGCCTCAAAAGTACTTAAAATATTTCCATTCCTCCTTTATGTACTAAATATGTACTAGTCTTCTCTGATAATACTGTTTAAATATTAGGGCTTAATAAATGGACTACATGTCCCTTGTGCACATGTGAAAAGAAGACATTTTTAAAGGCTGTTCTGGAAAAGTGAGGAAATCATTTAAGATCTTGGAGAAATCAGAGGGGGTGGTAAGAAGGCATGAATATGTGGGAAAAATAACCCTATAAATTAAGACCTGTCTAGGAGAGACCTTACAATCACTTTTCTAAATGAAACATTTTAAAGGTATGATTAGCCATTATAAAACTAACTATTAGAAGAGAATATTGGCTGCTTTTCAGATTAAGCGTTTTTTTGCCAGCAGAATCTACTATTTGGCATGAATGGCTTGAATAATTCTTGGAAAGGTGAAAGTAACTCCAACTGTGCGATACTTTCAACTCCTCCCTCTTTCCCCAAGGCAACCTCTCTCTTACCACTCCTCTCTTCTGCTCTCTGGCTACTGTCTGAGAAGACTCGCTATAGCCTGTTCTACGCACTGCGTGTGTCAGCTGGCTCTTCAATTCCTATTGGCCTGATGGCTAGACATCAGTACTGTGACACTCAGAAGAACTTAGCATCTTCCACACTTTGACCCTTGAAAAATTCAGTTAAAACTAAAAAGGGTAGAAAGGGGAAGGGAAGAAAAATAAAGGAATGAAAGGAAAAGCGAGAAAACAGAGGGAGGAGGGAAGACAGTCAAACACAGAAGCCAGTCCCCCTCCAGTGTTCTTCTATAAAAATATGGAAAAGAAATGGAGCTCCGTAATTCAGTACTTTTGGCACTAAATGATAAATTCAAATAAGCTATGGTACTAAGGACTTGTACACCACATTTGATACTTGTATGCCAAGGCAGGTTACAACTGTAAGATGACGCTGTGATAAAGTGGCACCATTCATTTGTAAAACACAGAATCTGCCTCTGAAACAGTTACACAATGGTGTCCATGAAACTTAAAAGAGTCAAGTCACGGTAGCTTGTTTACACAGTTACTGAACTGGAGAAGGGATGCAAATTACATTTTCTATAATTACAAATGACATTGTATTTTTCCTTTCTTCCTTACAGGTCCCTTCTCGCAGAATTTGGAATATGCCTCCTTGCACCAAATGAAGCAGAAAGGATAGCACTTATTTCTTGGGTATTGAGCTAATTTTCTGTATCCTTTTCAGAGAGAGAGTGATAGACTCCCCAAGTGTTAGAAAGAGTACTGCACCCACATTTTGGTCTGTAAATTTTCCTAAAAGCTTTTCTACAGTGGGCACAACAATGATACCAGTTAAATAAAAACACTTAATCATTAACAATACTACTTTGGCCTCAGTTGTCTATGTTGCCTGCCTCCAGACAGGGAACGGAAGCACAAAAATAAGGGCTGAAAAGCATGCCCTAATTTTAGGTTTCCAAACTGAATCACTTCAGATCTACTTTAAAAAAGTAAGTTGCTTGCTGCTTTTTGCCTGTATGCAGCAGCCAAAACTGCTCATTGTTTCTGCAAATAAGACTCACAACAAGCACTTAGAAATGAAAAAACCCAAACCAGCAAATTACAGCTGCTTCAGACCTTTTTTTTTTTTTTTTAAATGAACTAATTCTGACAGACTGAAGGATAGGTTAGTTCTCCAGGGCAGCATTTAACTATCTTAACCATCAAATAGTCTTTTCTCTTCTTTTCATACCTAATTCTTTTGTACCATCCAGGTTTTGCAGCAAATGAAGTAGGGAGCTCTAGAAATAGCCTATTTCTCTTACATACCTATGACTCACCCAACAGTATAGTGAAAGCAGCAGCACGCAATCTTCTTCATAGCATGCAATAATCATTACATGAATTTTTAAACTGGCTTCCAAGGAACAGTCAACAAACTGCAAACCAGTAAGTCTGATGTTGATACTACACATATTAGAAGTTTCCATAAAAAACAGAATGACTGGATAACATAGATCATGGGAAAGCATTAACATGCTTTAATAAAGGGAAGTCATGCTTCTCAAATCTAGTTAAGTTCCTTGAAAGAGTAACCAAGCATGGCAGTGAGGCAGTTACAGTTGATAATATAGACCAATTTCCAAAAGGCCTTTATCAAAGTCTTTTAAAGAAACTAAGCTACTATAGGATAAGCAGTAAGGTTCTCAAATAGATTAAAATATTGATCAAAAGACAGAAAAATTGGGGTCAGGAACATAGTAATATTAGTTTTCATAATTCATGTCCCCAAGTGCAGACTGGTCACTATCAGGAACTGAGAGAGACCACCTAGAAATACTAAGGATGAAACCTTCAGGGAATTGTTATGGAAACTCCAGTCATGTAGGAAGTAAATGTTTGTCCAAGATTTATAACTGAAACTCCAGTGGATTTTATTACGATGAGTGAAGATATTCCTCAGGTGATATCATAAAATAAAATCATGCTCGTTCTTAACCCCACATGGCTTCTGCTTTACCTTTCATTTGGAGTAAAATCGTACATATTCAAGTTTGCTACAGTTCAGGTTTTGCTTCATTATTATTTCTAGATCCACATGTGGACACTGAGACAGTTCAGTCAGTAACATACAGTAAAAAGGTGGCACCTGAAAATGAGGCTCCTTGAGTATCCCAACCAATTCTGCAATATTCTCATCTTTATTTACTAAGGGACTGATGTCTTCAAGAATTTCATTCACCAGCTCCAGGTTGTTGTCACTGACAGCCTCAAGTTTAGAATCTTCCAGTCGCTCATGAGCCTGTAAGATTAAATATATGAGACTATACTGTAAATAAGTTTCAAGTAGTTCCAATTTATAAACCTTTTAAATAATGTCTTGGTGCGACCTTTAGCAGGAAAGCCAGAAAAAATACATATGGTATAATCCGTATATATTATCTTTATAAACTGCTGAAGGACTTTGCATGCTTAACTACGTGACTCAGCAAACTTTATAAGCAGCACCTGTCAGAGATGCTTGTGTGTCCTTATTTCCTGTAACCTCTATGCTATATACACCAAACAGTCCTCTCTGAATGATACAGTACCTTAGATCTTTTCTGCTTTAGAACCCAGTACAAGTGCGCCTTCTTGAAAAAGGACAAAAAATAGAACTCTGGGATCTGCTCAGAAAAAATAAAATCTGCAAGAGAAGCATTTACCCCAGGCTCCTCCCATTCAAACATCTCCAAAACAGCAAATTCTAAAGGAAAGTCTGTACAACTAAAGGAAGTGCTAAAGAGGTGTGTGGCAGAGGTGGCTAACAGTATCCTGGGCTGCACTAAGTAAAGTGCTGCCAGAAAGTCGAGCTCTGCTTGGCACTGGTGAGGCCACACCTGGAGTACCGTGTCCAGTTCTGGACATGCTGGAGAGAGTCCAATGAAGGGCCACGAAGATGACAAAGGGACTGGAGCACCTCACATTTGAGGAAAGGCTGAGAGCTGGGACTGTTCAGCCTGGAGAAGGGTCAGGACGGGATCTCATAAATGGATATAAATACACAAAAAAGGACAGAGCCAGGCTCGTTTCAGTGGTTCCCAGTGACAGGACAGGAAGAAACGGGCACAAACTGAAACACAGGAGCCTCTGTCTAAACATAATAAAACACTTTTTTCACTGTGAGGGTGACTGAGCGCTGGCACAGTTTGCCCAGAGAGGTTGGAGTCTCCCTCCTTGAAGATATTCAAGAGCCATCTGGACATGGTCCTGGGCAACCATCACCAGGTGACCCTGCTTGAGCAGGGGGTTGGACTAGATGCCCTCTCAAGGTCCCTTCCAACCTCAACCATTTTGTGATAACTTTTTATCTCTTTCTAGAGCAGTTGTTGCAGGCGTAATCCTTTCCTAAATGCTGCAGATACTTAAATTCATTGAAAGGCAGGAGCTTTTTGCTGCAAGAGAAACATCTTATTAATCTGAATGCTTCACTTATTTATTACAGGTAGCGCAGTAAAATTAGGGAATAAGAGGAGGCCAAAAATAACTAAGATTCTCAAGGCACTCAATTAAGAGTTATTTACAACAGCATAGCAACAAGAAGTTCAAAAAAACCCAATCACTTTGGCATGTAAAAACACAACAAATAACAGATACGTTTGTGAGTCATCTATATACACTTCACATATATGTAATTTGAAGGTATGTGCACACATCTTTCTTATTAGTGCTTTAAAATAGATGTTAAAATAAAATTTTGCTAAAACTAGAAAGCTTTGGTCCTTGAAATCATCTGAGCATTAAATTCTATTTCATATGTATAAAATGTTATTTCTGCAGGACTGATGATCAAACACAGGAAAGGGTAACAATATAGACAAAGACATTTCAAACATTCCCCAACACCAACACGCACGAACAAAATGACCGTGATTACAAAGTCGTAAGAAGCTTGGCACCTACACACATTCTCCTTAATGAGGGAATGCTATTATCTACATAATACATACGCTAAACAACACCCTTCTTATGAAGTTTACTGCTTTTACAGCAAGTAGAAACACAATTCTATTGACTTTTAAACATACTCCAACACCTTTGTAAGATTAGAGAGTACAGGTTACCTTCTTTCTCACTTATTTTCTTTAAAATACAACCACTAACACAGAACATAACCTAAATACAAATATCCTCACCCTTCACCCTAAAATCAAGGCCATGTATACACTGGGGAACAGGAAGTTTATCAGTCAACAACCTCTGATCCTGTAATATGTTGGAGAGCAGCAGGATATGGAGTGATATGAATAATTAAAAAAAAAAAAAGAAAGGAATACCTAACTTAGATATTGCAATTTTATTTTTTTTATTTCAATTCATCGTTTCAGAAACAGTGATACTGAATTGAGTTTTCTGATTCATTCAATATTTATTATATTTGCCAAATGTTCAAATAGTAAGGCTTTTGCCTCCAACAATCTGACATCCTAAGTACTGGACTCAATGTTTATAGATCGCTCCCAAGATGTTTCCTTGGGTTAGGCATTCACCTGGCATGCTGTGCTACAATGCAATAGTGGGATTGCAAAAAAGAAGATGAAGTTTGAGGTTCAAAAGAATAGATAACAATCCAGAGGAGAATTTTGATAAGACAGTTCAGTAGCAAAACTGAGTAATATTCATGCATGTTCCAAATCCAACAACTGTTTTCAAAAAACAATTCATAACAATTCTAAATGCTAGTCAGGATTGAGCTTAAACATCAGTAAATGAAGGAAAATGCATTTTACAGTGATTACAGTTACATCCCCTTTCCCCTACCACCCACTAAAGAATGGAAAGGTACACTAAAAGAATCCTATCTGAAAAAAAAGATCTGTAATTTCCACTTCAACACCTTTACTCCAGACAGAAAAAGTATCAAATGGATTTAACACAATTATAAATGACTAGCCAAACTTTGCATTGAAAAATATTATAAACTAATTAACTATTTTGCTTATTGCTTGTCTCCATTTTTTTAAGGACGGAAAAGAAAAAAAACAAGCTTGTATGGCTCATGGCACATTTCCCTAAGTTTCTTTTTGTCCTTTTTGGGATACTTTACCTAATGATTAGTCTTAATAATTGACTAACGAAGAAAAATGAAAAAGCTTTTATGTTTCTGGCCTGATCTGAAATTAATTGGCTTAAATAATCTGACCATCTCAGGGTCCTAAGAATTGCCTATTCTGTGAAAAATAGCTCTTCTAGCAGAAAAACAAGTTTTATGTATTTTTCAGAGCTAAATGGACGTATATGAACTACATATGCTTCCTGAAATGTGTTGTCATTTTGATCTTGTCCTTATTTAGCTCTGCTGGTTAGGACTGAGTTTTTGGGTTTAATTCTGAAATAATTACAAAAGAAAATATAAGTGAGGTCATGCCATATGAACACAATTAAAACCTTTCAATATTGTAGATAAAGGAAGTTTATAGTTAAGAGTCTGTTTCCATTACAAGCACGTTTTTACATCTGCTAGTCATTAAATTCCACAGAATTGTAATTGGCCATTAAAGCAAAAATTCTTGATAGGAAAAAAATGCTTTGCAATGAACATTTTCTTCATGATAAAAATTAAATTAAAGACGATGTGTGCAGCAGATACAGAAGTTGGAAACAACTCTAACTAAGAAAATGCTTTTACTTACTCTAGTAAATTTAGTACACAAATCTTTCCCTCTGCAGTCATCTCACTAGCAGATGAAACATATCCATTATTTCTAAGTTTATTACTATGCAATGTCTTCCACTTACAACCAATTTTTTTGAACAGCTGAACAGAAGTAAATTCTTATGTCAATCCTTATGAGAAGCTTTCCTCTCCAGATCTTTATACTGAGCAAAATCCCTGCACAACAATTCTTGAGCTTTACAGAGTATATCATGCCTGCTGAGAGGGCATTGCTTTCAGATGTCTATTCTTATTAAGGAGACAGCTACATTTAAGTCAACTGTTTTTTCCTCATGAAAGGCACTTATTTTTATGAAATAAGATTAAGAAAGAATATAAGTGCTGTGCAATATTGACTGCATCTCCTAGTGGCAATTTAAGCTACGTTTTAATTATAGAGACCAAAGATTTTTTGTAAATATCACCTTACACATTTAGAATTGATTGTTACCATCTATGAATAATAGACCTTCGTAGGGCAAGACCAAAACTAAGGATAGCCCCTGTCTCAGAGAGCTGACAACCAATGGTCCCACCATTACTCTGAGATCTAGGAAAGGGCACGGAGAGAATATTTCACTGGGCTGATCAGAAAGTCATTTTAAGCCAATAGCAAAAAGAAAATTTGTTTATGCCACAGAAGAAAGAAGGTTATTACTCTCACTTTTCATCTTTGGCAAAAATGTTGAAAATTAGAAGGCACATGGGGTTTACACACAACAGTGGTCACGAGACTGTGTTAAAACCAACTGCTTCTAATTGCAAGTATTTTGACATTTTCTTTATAAATAATGTTACCACATTATTTCCGGAGTCTCTGAATTTTTCTTTTTCCTCTAGAATCTTCCACAGAACAATAAACCACCATGCATAGAAATTACATTGTACCAAATCTTCACCTTCAAGAACTCCTTCAACTCTTTTAATAAGATGTACCATCCCTAAAAGCCATTGTTACTAACTCAATCCATAGTCAATGTTCACACGGTATTTTAAAAGTGAAAATATTTCCAGATTCTACTCAGAGCAGCAAGTTTATACCTTAGCAAGTGATCTTACAATAGGGTTTTCCATAATTCCTTTCAGAAAAATCAGGTCTATTTCTTCAGCGCCTGTTGACGTGGGCAGATCAGTAAGGTTATCCAGGACCTGCTGCATGACTGCTGACAAAAGAAAAACAAAAATTAAGTATTGACCAAAACAAGCTTTCATAACACCACAATATTAGCTTTAGAGATGTTAAGCACCCAACTACATCTATTGAGAGCAAGTGGACAGAACAGAAAAATAACTTGTTTGTTTGAAAGATGGAAATAAAGGATTTATTATCCTTATCACCACAATCAATTCAAATCCAGGCCTAGCACATTCCTTTCACAATTCTCCACTACTTAAAGATTGAAAAAAACAAACAAGTATAAACTATGTATAAGGTATGCATAATCTTCTAACCACAATAAAAGCAACTCATTCATTACTCTTTTCAATTAATCTCTCTTTCAGAGGAAGGTTTCAGCCTTCATACATACACCAACCAACTGTAAGTTTTACAGCACTTGTACAGGCAGATGTCACTGTTTTTAAAACAAGCACATTGTTTTAAACATATTTTTTTTAAAATGAAAAAAATTGTTTCCAAGGCATCTCTTACCCTGGGGACGCTTGTGTCCATCCCCAGCCATCCTTTACAACCAGTTTTGACTTATTGCCTTCCAGCACTAAGTGTATGCAGATGGTGCAGATGCTAACACCAACCTGACATCACAACACACTGCGATGGGAAGTACACCCTACAAGGTGAAACATATCGTGCCTGCCCAGTACCCTCAGTGGAGATTTCCCTGGCTATCTATAGCCTCACAGAGAGAACTGCAGCAACTTGGCTGATAGTGAACAATGGTGCCTAAGAAAAACTCAGGAAATCCCACCATCCCAGCTGTCTTGTCCCATGAAGTCACTGAGGTGAGCGATGAGAATTTATTTTATAACTGAGTTAAAGTTGAGCAAAACAGATCTTTTATGTTAGACAACAGGTACGGTATGTTCACATATTACAGAGCTCCTGGCACTTGGGCACGTGCACAGCAACCCTTAGCTGGGATTACACCAGCTAGCCCCAAACTTGCAGAGATGAATACGTGCCAGCTTAGGCTGAGCACAAAAGGAGGGAACGCTGGAGACAGTTATGATGTCCTTTGTAAGGTAAATGGTCATTCTTTCCCTGGTTTTCAACATCTGACTAAATATTAATTTCTTGCAGTATTATCTTTGTAGTGAATAACCTACACTGTTCTTGTTTTAACTGTACTCTTTCAAACTCCTGCCAAGTTATATGTGCATGCTCAAAAAGACACATACGCAGGTATATTAAAAAAAAAAAAATCTTCTATTGAGCTCCCCAACAAGCTAAAAAGCACTAGAACACCCACTGTGTACTGCAATGCTCCCCATGTTGCATAGCAGCACATATCAAGGGAACTAGAAAGCCTATATGCCCCGTCTCCCACACAGGAATTTACCCTTAACTTTCCTCATTGCTTTATAATGAAAGCTATTATGAAATGCTGCACAGTAAAAGAACAAACAGCATTTCTCAACACCTACTTTCTAATTTCAATGCTTCCTAGAAAATTCCATCCCAATAAAAAAAAAATAAATGTTCTGGCCATTCTTTGTGTCAAGCAGAACCAACTTTTCAACAATCAGATCATCTTGTGTGCCACGTTTTAACTACAGCAGTGTATGTCAGAAGACGGCATTTAAAAAATATATATGTTTAAACCATACTTCTCGCTTTCAAAAAGCGAATCTTCTGTGAAACCATGAGTAGGAGGGAAAATGACACTTACTTTACGCTTTCAGATTTTGAAGCAATATTATTTCTACTTTATAACAGACAAAGTGCTGTTAGCAATCACACATTACATAAAGTCACCAAATCAGCCTCTAAATAGTCCACATCTTTCTCAGACCAGGCATGTCCTATATCTTGACTCGTTTAGCTGCAGATGCAACTGCCTTGTTTCATGTTTTCTCAGTTCCCAGTTATAGATTCATCACTCTTAATGCAGTCACCCAAGCTACAGTATTTGCAGAAGTAGACAGATGTTTCTAGCCAATTTATGTAGTGTACTGGGGGCTGCATAAATACTCCAAGTGTTATAATAATAAGCTTTCTTTATGTTTTCAACACTTATGTAAACTGTTTTTACAAGAAGTCAGGTTAGTGCTTTTGCTCTTATAAATAATCTTAGTGAAAATATAAAGCTTCCTTCAGGTCAATGCATGCATCTCAACCACCAGTTACAATTCCAGCACTTGATACTGACAGAGGTGTGCATAATAAAGAAATTCCTTATATATCTCCATGTTAATAGGTTGTTTCTTACATAAGCCTTTCAGAATTCTGCCTATCTTAGAATGATCAAATTAAAAATGAAATCCCTACATAAAAACTTTATCATCAAGGAAAAACCGTTGAGAGCAACATTAAGCTTCACAAGAATGACTTTCAAGCTTTGTGCAGCTAGACAGGACATTTTCAAATGAATGTTTTATCTAATAAAGGTTTCACAAATACTAGTATCGGAACTGCTTAAGTATATTTTAGCATTCCTGGAAAGCAGCAAATACCTTTATCAACATGCAGAGTTCAAATAATTCACAAAGGCAGACTCGCATCTTAGGTGATCAACACCAAAACTTTCTGTTTTCAGAAACAGCTACCTACTGCTGTGCACCTGATGGTTGCCCTCTCTCATGGCACAGCCATTGTGGCAAGACTCGTCCTAGCTATGAATAGTGTTGCCTCAATATTAGAAAGAAAAAAAGGCAGGCATATGTAAGTTGGGATAAGGCACCTTTACTCACCCTGGATTGTTTATGTTTGAACACAACATGGATCTCTATATTGCCTCAGTGTTCCTAGTTCCTCATCTTAAGGGGAAGATCTTTCTAAGTAGTTGAGTAAAAAAATAATACTTTAAATACCCCTTTATTTTAAACAGCTACAAAGTTAAGTTAAAACAATTTAATACTAGAGAAAGCTTTAAGAAGCTTCAACAACATCTTTGCACCTGTTACTTGTACATGGTAACCAGGAACTAGAGCAGTATGATTCACTGTGTTTCACTAAGTTACATTCACCTGGCAAAAAACAAGAACACGACCAAATGTTATTTCTCAAAGAAGTCATCAGGAGCACCTTCCAACAGGAATTATATCAGCCAGTTTATTTAAAAAGAACAGACAACAATACATGCGTATTTTCTGTGAGAGACTAGAGTAAGCACTTTAATTTCAGTGGTTTATGTTTATTATGCAAGTCATGGGCCAGCTTCAAATGTTTAATGTGAAATGATAATATTTTCTCACATGTGAAAACAGTTTTGGAAGTCTAAGCAACATATTGACTTACATATGCCTTAGGTATTCATATATGTACTTTCAAACAATTTGATTTGTCCAAAGACAATTAGGGAGTTGGGGGAGGAAGATACTTTGATAATTGTATTACAGACCCTCATTCAACAGGCTTTTGTTTATTCATTTCTAGGCAAAAAAATCTTATTAAAATACAAACAGCAGGAGATACATTGTTTCCAGGCTTAATTGTAATGATCTTTGAGAATAATGTAGATACACATGGAATTTCAAGTAGCAGTCTTTAAAACAATTTCACCTTTTTTTTTTTCCTGGGACAAAGCCACCTTAGCTCTTTAGAAAAGTATCTTATCTTTGAGCAGCAGGAATGAAAGCTGAAGATGTAAGTACTCATACAGGAAAGTTTTACTTAAAAGATCAGGTCCTATCAAGCAAGAAACAGATGGAACTAAGGAGTTCAGAGACTACCAAATCTAAATACCCCATCAAAAATTGCCTTTTGAGCCTCCCATCTCTTCTTTGACAAATCTGCCTTTGAAATGTTGATTGAGGTTACTTGCTGGGAGAAAACAAGACAAAACAAAAAACAAACAAAATCCTGTAGAAATTACATTTAAGTAAGGCATCCAAGAACGAAGGACTACAGTGAACGCACACGCAGCCTGGTAAGCGGTGCATAAGCCAGGCTTGTCAGGAGTGCTCCTTATTGGTTAATACTTTGGTGTCCCATAAAAAGCGTATGTGTGCTTTTCAGTGGAAAATTAATTGAGTCTCTCTTGCCTCCATTGTCCCATCTCTTAGAGGAAACTGGCTATAACATGGTAACTTTGAGAGCTCTGCCATGTACTTCCTCTCCCTGAAGACAAGCTGCCTTTTGTATTCAGAGACCCATCTCGGTAAAATTTTAAATTCTCATCACAAAAGGACTTGCTTTTTTTGTGAGGACAGCACAAGATAGGCATGGGTGGCTACAACGGTTAAAAAAAAAATCTAGGAACACACATATTACAAGAAACACCCATTGACACCAGCCTCCAGACAGAACAAAAGGAATTAAGCAGCAGAAACAGGCTCCCAGTTGAGGCAAGGTGTTGAAATAAAGGGATTCTTAGGAAAAAGTGACAACAAAACTGAGTTTGAGCTGGGGTTCTGAAGAGAAAAATGCAGTTACAGTGGGACACCCTCCACTCCAGCCCCTGGCTTTGGTGACAGGGAACATACAATAATTAATTTCCACAGTCAGTTTTCAAAGAACATCTTCATAAGCATATGAAGTTTAAAGCCTCAAGCAAGGCTCAGCAGGAGGGCACTGGTCTGCTGTGTACATGCATTGAACAATTTAATCCCACTGTGCATATGACCCCATGCTCAGAGAAAATAGTTTGTCATTTGAACCCCATATCAGAAAGGGAAAGGGGGGAGAAAGACATGTTAATTGATCTCTATAGAAAACACAGTGCATCCCAAGGCATAAGAACACAGAAATCCTACTAAAGAATGCAAAATTTGCTAACCAGAATTAACTCCGCCTAATTCACATATAGCTCTTCAGACAACCAACGGATGCTTCGAAGGTTTAATCTACACACTGTACCTTACAATAGTAAATTCAGATCAAACAGAAGTAAAAGATACTATGATAACTCTTCTCTTCTTGTATTTATAAGAAAAAGACAGGTTTTCACCAAGCTCTCAACTGTGACTCTTCTATCAAATCTGATTTTACTCTTTCTTTCAGTGCCTAATTCTTGTCTACATTAATTCTATGTGAAGGAAGGAGGAAGCATACATTTAAATAAATTTTCCAGATTTGCAGACAGAAGACAAATGTGTCACTCACTGGGGAAAATTAAAGCTTTCCAGAGTGAGTATCTTGCGCTGAGTTTTTTAGCTCAATTTCATTTTATTAGTCTCTAGGCTTACAAACCAACAGGAATTAAAAGAAAATTATGTATAATATATTTAAATAAATATTTGCATGTTTATTTCCACATGACCTACTCATCTGGATAGGAAGGTATAATAAATACCTCAAGGACTACTGGTGAGGCTGGTGCTTCACACAAAGTCTAGAAGGTTAGATTAAACTCTCGTCTATCCATACACTTTGGAAAAAACTTCTTGTGTGATTTAAAATCTTTCCAAGATGGATATATCCAAAAGAAAAGTTTCAAAAGACAGCAAATATGCACAGAGAAAAGAAGATTCTTCTTTGTAACTCAAACAGCCCTTAACCAATGACAGCTGTTTGAATTTTTTCCATTTGTATTCATATTCTAAAAAAAAATAAAAATAGGTATTTATGCTTTAACACACTGCAGGCAAAAAAGAAAAAAAAAAAAAAAGGTATTTTAAAGGTGTTCTGCATTGGCCACTTCTCTCCCCAGTTACAAATTGCAACATTTTTGGCAGTCTAGGTGTGGGAAAAGGAGCACCTCTGAACAACTTAATATTTTGAGCTAGTACAAACAAGTTCACTCACTAACAGACTATTGACCAAGAGGATATGAAACACTGACAAAGCTCTCTGTTAGTTTCAGAAACCGGGTTTTAAGATAAAAGTCTCCGGGAAAGCATTATGCAGTGAGAACATACACCGTTATGTTAGCATTGCCACAGCAGAGATAACATTTAGAAATACCTCCAGAGAAGCACTACGAAAGTCATGTACGATTGCAGTTTAGCCCATCTATTCCTCTACACTGGACTACAAATTAGAGACATAATCGCCCACAAGGTACACCTACGTTGCTTATTGTAGTAGGGTACAATGATACTTGGGCTCTCAAGCATCCACAGACTTTGCATCTGCATCAGTGTGAGGTTTTTTTATCCTCTGTAGCATCACGTAGGCACATTTTCTAAACAGGACCCCTTCCTCATTCACTAAATACAACGGATCTCCTCTAGAAAGACCATTAAGACAGCTTAATGAAGGAAGCCGTTGTCTGCAGCATGCATACTTGACTGACCGCAGAATCAGCGAAACAAATGGCATGTATGGCAGTGAAGGAAGCAAAGGAAGGAGGAAAAGTCTAACAGACAAGAACGAATGCTCCTCTGGATATTTAAATTCTACTCAGTGAATTTTTGCATATTGAAAAGAAATAACATAAATGCTTAGAAATATTTACTAATTTTTTAACTTCATTTCCTCCAAGTCTCCTGGCAAGCCAAGATTGAGATATCTTAGCATAACTATAAATAGAAGCAGGAGCAGTCCCCACCCTTATCAAACCTAAGCTTGCTCAAATGCATCTTACATGCCCATTTTTCATGACTCTCAAGGTCACAAAAGCTATGGGAAAGAGCTAACAACTCTTCCCCATCCTAAACGCCGCAGACATGCTTCTTGCAGGCTGTGAAGTTTGTCTAAAAAAAGATGAAGCACAAATTTTCTGATGAACAGATGGACCTCACAGCTGCATCTTTTGGAAAGAAAAGCACTATTTTAAAATTATTTCAGCAAAGATAAAAAAGGAACAAAGCATTACATCTCCAAAACCAGCTCAATTATAAGGTTGTCTTATTTAAATTTATGTATCTTGACCAGCAATAAGACACTGAGAAGAGATACACTAAAATCCAGTACTGGGGAAATTGTTATATTTCTTTCTTAATGGATAGTAAAGAAAAAGATCTATATTGTAAAGCACAAAGGCAATTAACTTAACTTGACGCTAACTAACTCAGCCCGATGCTTTGAAGATAAGCCTATACAGGTGTGAAACATTAAGAAGTTTTGTGACATTTTTTAATTAGAGAAACAGTACTGTTTTCTTCTGTTTGGAAGAAATAATCTTTGAGGAGGCCTTTGAAAAAACTTCAAAACTTGAACATTTCTCTGCACCTGCCAAGTTGCCCAAATATGAAGACCAAATATTGCAGACATTGAAGAATTATTAACAAGTGTTTAAGTAATCCAGAAATCTAAATCTGTTGGAGGCAATGGAGGCCAGTAGAATGAAAAGGAGATATTCTATACTTTTGAAAGCTTATACCTACAGCCCAGACAAGTAGGGCTGTATATGTAAAAGCTTTCATTGCAGGAAAAAAATTAAGTGTTCCAAGAGAAGTGAAATTGAAAACAGCATTGTGCCTTAAATTACAAACAGCAGTTGTGTTTGAAATAAAATACAGAAGGAATTTAATGCAAAAGCTTCAACTACCATACAGCACTAACTGGAGTGTGTAAAAGCAAGTCAACTAAAAAGCTTTTTAAAAGCTTTTTAAAAAGGCTGAATTAAATCTTTTTTTTTTTTTTTTGGTAATGTTCTTACTTTTCAGCTATAGACTTCAGGAAAGTATGTATTGATGTCACATAAAGACCACTGTACTTTAAATGAATACTAGTATATGCCCCAGGAGAAATTTCAATTTTGGTGAACAAAGACTGTACTCCCTTAGCTCTTCAGCAACTTCACTAATTCAGAGAATATTTTCAAACAGACTTTTAAAAGAGGGCAAAACATATTCAGTGGATACGCAGCCTAAGATACCACTTTGTACCCAAAGTTTCAGTACAAATTCAACAAGTTTCAAGACGTATCCTGCACTCCACTCAACTTACACAACAGACTGAACTTATTGGATCACATCAATCATCTTCCCTGGTATTTCGCAAGAAATAGCTGGATGAAGAAACTTGTATTCTCTGCAGTCACACAGGCAATTAATGCCAGTATTTATGAAGTCCAAAATGCCAGCATAATAGATGCAAGAAAGCAAGCACAGCTTTTGAAGTATGCCTTTCTCTGTATCTTAATTTTTCAGCTCTAATGTGCACCCTTCCAAATGAATCAAAGCTCTGCATTTCTGTCACAGGACTCAAAATTATTTATCTGTTGCAGGGTGACAGAGCCTGAAGACAGCATAACTGACTAATAAAATGCGAACACCACAAGTAAAGACCACAGTTATATACCCAGGAGCAAGTTATGTGATAATTCAGTTTTCCACTTTTCTTGGAAAAAAGTGGTTCTTTCTTCAGTACCACTTTTCTTGGCGGAAAAGTTGAGCTAAAGTCATGCAGAACCATCTATGCAACTTTATCCCATTGATAACTTTATTTTAAGGCCAATAGGAAATCTATGAAGAGGTCTTACTAAATCAGATCCTTTCTTCATAGAAGTACTAAGTTTAGGCCTGAAGAGAAAAATAGTCAACGCCTTTCCAAAGGGAAAGGAGAATTCTACTTCAAATGTTACATGCTTTTATCTTATTACTGATCTCCAGTCAACATTGTCATAGTGGATAAAGGTGAGCTGTGAAACTTCGGAGTTGTACGTTCTGCCCTACTTCTAAGCACAGCACCCCAGCAGTGACGAAACAGAAGGTTCAAGTCCTGTTAGGAACACGTTTCTTCAACCATTCCCACTTGCATCTAGGCACGCAATGCAGGCATATTTTCAAAGCAGTAAACTAAAACCCACAAGTATTGTAAAGTACTCTACTGTCAGTACAGATGTCATGGCTCAGATGAATACTTACAGACCTGTTTTGTAATCTGGTTTGGGTATGTCTGCAAACAAGACGAGGACCTTTTAATACACAAAATTGGATACTCTGCTGCACAGCAAAATAACACCACCATGCACCTCCACAGACCCACGATGAATTTCATCATTAGAGATTTTGTGGGTTCCACTGGAGTTTGTATCGCAGGGGTGCCTGCATCCTTCCATCTGAAAGCACTTGATCACTCAACAGAATACCGGTAGGAAATCATCAAAATAATCCACACTTCAGATACCTGAGCATTTCCTTAAGCTTGGTTTAATATGGAATTTACCTTAAACAATTCTTTCTGCTCCCTGTTCTTAACCCAAATTATTTACAGCTGGCAAACAATGCCTCAATTTTCATTATTCTGAGCCAAACAGGGCAATTTCTCCTCTCCTATATAATAATTGGGAAAGCAGCAAGCTTGACATAATTCCTGTGCACCTCTTCCAGTCTGCATCCTTTTTTTCCCCAATATCAAGTCAGAATTGTGCAAAGCGTATCAGACAAGAGGCTCATGAGTGCCTTGCACAACACCATTAATACTTCCCTCTCTACTGACATAGATAGATCATGAGATCTATTTTGGCTTTCTCACAGTTACATCATACTGTCAGCTCAATCTACTGGTCTGTCACAACAGAATATAAAAGATCATTCTGTCTCCTTCAAACCTTAAATTTGTAGCTGAACAAAGTGTCCTCTTCCTTAGGTGCAAAACATTACATGTATATTTTGTCCCACTGCTATTACTCTAGGCTTCAAATCAGTTTTCAGCACTTTGGTTTTGATCCTCTTTTGCTTCTGAAAATGCTTAGACAATGAATTTCACCAAAACCCAACTTTCATCCAGATACAACTGCTGCTTTTAACACTACATCTTTCTACAGCTTTAAATGTAGGAGATACAGGGGAATTTTAACAATCAAGAATTTTATGATATGAGGGTTTGATATTGAGTGAAGTAAAGCTGTACTAGCACATTCTCAGATTTACTCATAACAACGGCAGAATGCTTTTTAAACGAAAGCATCCAAACATAGCAATTTCAAATTCTGATTGCCCCATTATGATGCAGACACTCCAAAAACTACACCTATGCCCTTTTAATACATCATACCCACATATTAACATTTCATGCATGCCCTGTTGCACATTTCTGTTATTGTGAAGTATTTGTTTAATTATCACTTCCAACCTAAAACATTGGAGTATTTAAATTAGATCTGCATCAATGCAGACATAAAAATATTTTTATTTGAGGTTCTATTTCGGATGCCGCACAAGCATTTGGAAATTGCTCAATTCATATGCAGAAAACTAATACAAGACAGCTTTTTAGAGTGCAAAATAAATTAAAGCACTTTAGAAAAGATTTAGACTATCTCAACACATTATTTAATAAAAAATGAAAGTAATTCTACCCCATTTTTCTAGAAAAGGAAAAAGACCCACCATGCAAAACTTGCATAAGGAAGTTTCTAGTTAATTCAGAGTCTGCTTAATTTCACTGAACGTTTTTCCCTGCTTCGTAACTTGCAAGGGAAAAATTTAAGACAGGAGTGAAACTGCAAAAATTATAAAATTTAACTATCTCTGGCCCAGGACCTCAGTTTTCAATTTTATGTGATCCCCTAGTACATTTTCCAGAAGTTTCATTTGAAGATCATTCCTATACTCTAATGCTCCACTTCCACTAAACTAATCAATCCTTCTTATGCAAGCACTCCCCATCTCTGTCCAAACAAACTTATTCGGAAGCTGTAAAAGTTGCTAAATTAACAGTGCTATAGTTCAGGGTAACTTGCAACAGGAAAAAAACCCAACCAAAACTAAAATATTTTCTTAACTACCTTTGTCATATGACACAGTTCTTGCTTACTCTAAGGACACAAGGTAAAGCCTTATCTACAAAGAAAATTTACCAAAACACACTTGGAATGTTAGCAGTAATGTAGTGGATAGAAAATGCCTTTTTCAAATTTGTTTGCAGAACAACACTACTCATGTTTTTAAATGGTGAAAAATACCACATAAAACCTTTAATACAGAGATGGCAAAACATGATGGCATGTTAAATGCTTACCTGACCTATGTGAATGTCCAAAATGTACCTCAGTCACTAGTAAGAGATTCTATTCAAAACTTTCAATTTAATACAGTCAAGATCGACATAATTACTTCAATTCATTATCCTCAACAGTTACCCTCCCTTAGTCCCTTCAAGGGTATGTTCAAGAATCCTGGAAATGGAATAAAAAGATCACCTTGACACTCAGATTGTGAAGGGAACTGAAAAACTCTGTGGAGTAAGTAACACTTACAAATGCTTAATTAAAAGCAGGAAATTTAATTTCAATTTAAGAATATCTGAGCACAACACCAGGGGGAGAAGTTATTTCTAGTTGTCTTGAGACAGTTTGCATTAAGAACTACACTTTTATAAGAAAATTACCACTTTGAATGTTCACCACCTTTATTTTCAAGTCAGTTTCCAACTTAGTGCTATGAGCACAGAAGGACAATGTTCTGTGTTTTATAATGTGGAGAGAGACACAGAAATGACAAAAGTATCTTTAAACCGGTATTTTGCACTTGTACCTGCGATGCATACTGGCAAGTTTGAAATTTTCTACTCTATTTCCTTAGGATACCAAGTTTGGTTTCACTACATTTTGCCTAAGAACATCTGAATTTTCAGTCATCTACTCTGTCACCCCAACTGAAGCAAAACTTTTAAGTAAAGGCTTACAGTGAATAACCTGTGATCAAATAGCTATAAGTTTTCTAATTAAACAAAAAGTTTTAAATATCTTTCCATTCAACTCCTCCTTTGGAAATGGGCTGTCAGATGACAGAAGCTCAAGGACATAATTGAAACTTCAGAGTAGTGGAAGGGCTGCAGTAAAATATATGGCTTTTCTTTCATGCTCAGAAATATAATGATCAGCTTCATATATAAACAAAAATCTTGCTTCCAACAACTACTGACGGCTTCATTCCCAATGTCCAAAGAAAGCACGTAGAGCCTAGTAACTGCTCTAGTGCAAGGCAGTCGTCTCACTTCAGTTTATTTCTCTTCTTTGACAGCAATAAGTATTCAGGTACATACTTCCAGTCACTCACATTACACAAATCACTCCCTCAATTACTGCTGCACAAGCCAAGTTCTGCAGATCTTCAGCTCAATTATTTTCTTTTTTTTTTTTTTTTTAAAAAAAGAAATTCTGGCAAATGCTACGATAGGTGAACTTTTCTTCTTGGACAGTTCACACCACTGCAAAACTTAATCAAAGAATGCAGTCTATCAGCGCTTTTCATCATTTTTCTGAGACAGGTAAAAGGCTGTAATAGCTGAAAGTAGAAATGCTTAAAACTACAACTTTTACTTGTATTTCATTATCTCTTTTATAACATGTTTTCTTGTAAAAACGAGGCGATGCTGGAACTTGGCTTTTTGAGTACGTCTGAAACACGAGAAAGTCTACCAACGGGAAAAAATTAAAGAAATTTTAACATCTATTTTTTTCTAGACTGCAAATTCCAATTGCTGTTTCTTAAAAGCAGTTCATACGTAGTCTCATATGCTAACTCTCTTCAATTCCATTTATGATGAAACAATAACAGCCACAGACTTTCTTGGGTTTGACCTAAGCCCTTTGTTCTGTTCTTTTCCCCACCAATTAGGGGTCTCAGAGAAAGGGATGGGAGGAGAGAAGAGAGGAAGAAGTTCAAGCTGTACCTGACTGGGCCAAGAACCTCATGGGTTTTGGCAATGGAACCTCTCAGATTCACATAAGTTTCTAGGCCCAGTTACTTTGGTATTGGTAGTCAGAATTACTTGAAATATAAAGCCATCAACAGAAAAGAAGTGGAGAGGACGCTCAAAATAGCCTCTTAAATTCCTCTCATGTACAATCAGAAATGGCATATTGGGGACCATGATTCTTCTCTAGCCCCAGCTTTGGAAATCCACTGCAATAGGTAAATAATTCCATGTTTCAGCTTTTCCACAAGAAGGTTTTATGAAATCTGGGTCCTGATCTGGAAAAGAGTAATTCCTTTGCCAGCCATCTTCAACATGGCAGCAGAGGACTGTCTCATCACACTAAATGAGTTCTCAGAGCAGTCAGTCCCATCCATTGTAGTTTCTGCTTATTATACTCCCCATTAAATTCCTCTTTACCAGAAGAGTATTGGGCCTGAGAGATACATAAGAAGAGAGCAATATACCCTCCTATGGATAAATTGGTTCTTTGGACACAACTAGCTTCAAGATTCCAGAATAATTTAACATGAAGTTACCCTCAAGTTCCCAAGTGAACTTAAAAGGGCAATGGTGCTTTTTTTCATAATGCTAAGATACCCAGTATTTTCTGGGTATTACAGGGTTAAAAAAACATTCATGACCTTCAGAACTACTGGCAACAGAGAAAACAAGTACTATTTCAGCAGACAAGTCATACAATGCACACAAGGTACTAGGAATCAAACAGATGGAGTAATTGTTGGCTCACGCAAACTCAGCACTGAAGTTAAATGGTCACTTTCTCCCTCATAATTTTGAAAGGTATGAAACAAAACATAGTCTAAGAATAGGGTCTCAGAAAACGTAAATTCCTCTTGGTAAAAAGGAAATTGACCTGTTTAATTGTTTTTTCAAATAATCAGCTACATTTCTTTCATTTGCGACTACATTGTTCATGGAGACATGCCCAAAACGTAAGTGAAATCTTGATTCTGCTTCGACTTTTCAGATACCCTGTCTGTTAACATGGTTCCCACTATATCTGCACACATTGCACTTGTCCTGTGGTGCAAGAACAAGTCTTATACTCAGGACAGAATCAGCTTGGCTGTCTTTCCTCAAAGAGCAGCTGAGATTTTTTTAAGCAGCCCAAGCTTGCACTTCACTAAATCAACAGATCCTGACAGCTCACCTACAAGCATCCCACATGCCAGCAATGCCTCAATGTAGCATGCTGGACTTCAGCTTGCTTTTTAGTGGGGGGGAGAAGGATAGCTTGAGGAAACAGAGCTAAAGTAAACCACATGCAGGTAGACTGCCAAAACACCTGTCTTTGGACAGATCCAACAGCACAGTAACAAAGGTTCATAGCCAGGCAAGCACGCACAGGATTGCTGGTCCACCTAGTAGCATTTATCTGCACACAGAGATTGATTAGAAGCATCAGATCTTCATGCTGAAACTTCCTTTGGGATATTCAGTTCAGAAGAGACCTTAGCACACTGCTTGGAAAGATATCTTTTTATTTTCATTAATATAATATCCTTTCCATAAATCAAGCTTACTGATGGCACTGAGTATTTCTCTACAGAAACTTGCCATGGTAGCACATAGCAATGACACTTGATCCTATGAGAAGGAATTGGTATTCAATGACTGAAGTACTTGAAACATGAAAGAAGCTTTCTCAATTGCAGAAATGCTGGCAGAGTTTCTGTTTTTCTAAACAGTATCAGGATTTAAACACCACATCACTTCTCTGCACAAGTTTTCAGACCCAGACAAGCCAACTTTCACACAGAAGGAATCAACACTTGCTTTTTAATACCAGAGGGACTGGTTTGAATGAGCTCCTGCCAGTAGTTCAAAACAGGAATTTTTAAATACAGAAACTTGGCTTCTTTCTCAATTACCATCCCCCTGTCCAGAACAATTGACATCAAGGGCCATGAAGGAAGAAAATACAATCAAGCATGCTTAACATTGGCTCAACAGAGGTTTAAATTATGGCTGAAAGGGTAGAGAATTAAATAGTCTAATGATATTTTTTACATAGATTCTAAGTACTTAAAATTCACAATGCAATTACATAAATTTCACATGTGCTCAAAACTGTGGTTTTCCTGTCCTTAATAAATGAATAGTTAGCATATTGAATAAGTTTAAGCAGAGTACACCAAGGAGCCTTGTAATTTCCTGGTCTTTTATGCCTGTTGTACTTTTCTTGCTCTGACAACACTTGTAAACCCTGGCTCCACGTAACTCCTCTTGACCTATATTACCCATACATAACTACAAGAAGGGAAAGAAGTGTAGAAAGCAAGAGGACATACATATAACCAAACTTTAGACTGAAGACGTGAACTATGATTCAGAAACAGCAATTCAGGTTTTCACTACTGGCAATAAATTGAGTTTTGTAGCAATGGATTATACACCTCTTCAGACTCATGAGGTGTCAGTCTTCTTTGTCCTTACAGGTAGTGAGTCCAAATAAAAATAAGCACTACCAAATCCACTGACTGCCTCATGACAACAGAGTTCAATTACCCACATACTATTGATGTGTATGACAAATGTCAAATGAGAGTCTTAAGAGACTTATTTGGTCTTAAAGCCAAAAATAGTCAAAGGCCCATATTCAGTAGTATAACACATGAAAAAAGAGTCTAAACTTAAGTATAAAGCAAAAAACATTTTCATTCATTCTGAAGACAGTCCTGAGTAACAGCAGGAAAATGTAAAACCCTTCCCCTAAAGGATTTTCACCAAAGACTTACAGAGAAAGCACTGACAGGGTTTTCCCAATTCTTCCATCACTCAAGAGACAGTTCTTGTTCTAGACAGATACCTGAACCTAAAGGTATGTTTTTGTGAGAAAGGACCATTCTTACTATGTTGTATGAGAGCATATATGTCAGTTCTCTCTTGATTTAAAGTACCAGGAAGACTATCTTAAGTTCAAGACTTAATAACATAAATAAATCACTAAAGTCATTCTACCAGCAACAGTTACGGTGCTTTCTAAGAGCACGTATCCACATACACGTTTTTCTGTATAAGATGACTGACAAGAAGGGAAGTGAGTAGTGCAGCATAAATTTTTTAGTTCAGCAGAGCTGCAAGACTCTACTGAAAATCTGAAGCATGGAAGCATCACTACAACTGCATCCGAGACATTCTTGCTTCCCAAAAAATTTTTACTTGAAGGAATCTACAGCACTAACAGCAAAACCAATACAACGCATTGTCCTATGATTTTTGAGGACGGGCAACAGATTTTGCAAGAGATACCTGCTACAATAAGAGACCCCAAACAAACTTAGACACAGAACTTCTGACACATGGTACAAAGATGCCTCTAATAGAAGAACTAGATGATTTTAATCCTTTGAAGGTTTATGTTGGATTATATTTTGGGGAGAGGTGTAAAATATATTTTAATGAGTTTAATCACCACTGAGATGCAGAAATTCAAGATCAACTTAGTGTCAGATTATCTCTCATGGTTTGTTTGCAGTCATCTGTTTTGTACATTTCCAAATAACACCAGCCATTGTAACATACATACATACACACACATACGCTCCAACATCATTTTTCAGAACATTCAGCAAAAATTTAAATGCTACCATAGACAGAAAAGCTGCTCATCTTTCTAACACAGGAAGAACAAGAATAAAATTTTGTTGAGGCCTCAAAGTCCTGAACACCTGTTTAACAGTGAACTATTTGGCAGTCTATTGAATAAAAGGTATAAAATAGCTGGAAACTAGGCAACATATTATGATGAAGTTAGAAAAACTAGATACAGCAAAGGAAGCAGCTCAGAAGGAAAACAAAAAAATATAAGATGGCTTATGGCATGTTCCAGCTGACGGCCCAGGAACTACACCTGGCCTGGCATTTTGTCTACTAAAATATACTGCCTTCACCATGCTGGAAGGGGTAGTGTTTAAACAGGACTGCCACCTGCTCCACCTGTCCTCATGTATACAGCCTGGCACTTCTACCTGAAAGATGACATTATACTTACTACTCCTTCCTTGATGGGAAAGAGAGGGAGGTTCCCAAAGCAGAGCACTTTAAGCCTGTTGCCTTAAAGAAAGTTCTTTAGACAATATTACAGAGAAGCCGGATTCGCTAAAATATTACTGAAATTATTTAATTATAATTTCTTTTATGGTCAGCTGCAAGCAAGTAAGTAGTCCCAGTGACTTCAAAGTTAAAGCATCTGTTAAAGTTGTTTTGGGGAATTGGACCAGAGAAAAAGAGCATAAAGGAAGGAAGTGACCTACTTGAATGAAAGACTCAGTCTGAGGTTTACATGATCCCCTCAAAAGAAGCTGACAAGAGGTATTTGCATATATTTCCTTAAGTACAAACTGTGAAATGTCACATAATATAACTCTTGATTAACCCATTTGGTTCAAAAAGGTTATTCATACCCCTATATACTCAAAAATTTTTTCACTATCCTTCCATTCACTGCTTATTTCTGTTCACCCAAGAAAGTGCTTCTGTTCTCTAAGTAGACCCAAATGCTTAAAAAACAGAGTAGAGATTCAAACCAAAATGGCTCCTTAGCCACATTAAAACCATGAGTAGTTTGATTATAAGTAATCTGTGCTATAGAATTTTAGAGATCTTTCTAACATGTTTAAATCCTATTTTAAAAGATGGCCAGGATCTAGAGTCCTGATGACTCTTCAATTCTTTTGTCTTTCTTCATCTTGTTAACTCAGTCAGAAGCTGACAATGAACTCTAAAAACCATGTAATAAAAGCTTTGGCAAGATTCTAATTTTGGTCACAAATAACTAAGTATAGTAATTCTAGATAATATTAGCTGAGATTTATGATGTATTCAACATCTTCAGATGCACAAGAGTATTTTTGGCCATCACTTGAACAGACAATATTCAATGTACAGCTGGTAAATTTTACTTCTCTTTTTTCTCCTGTTTCTATACAAGAAGTATATGAGTGCTGCACTTTATCTCAATTTTCTTCCAAAGGATCTATTTCTTCAGCAAGAGAAAAGACAAGTCTAGTCAAGTCTCACCTTAAGACATCAGAAGATCAAACTATAGCTGTTTTTGAGAATGGAAGTTAGATATGCCATTGTCACTTCTCTCAGCAAGAAGTACCAATAGAGAATGCCTGCCCTCCCAGTGCAACTTGGGATAAGAAAAGTTGGTCAATTTTTTCTGAGCTCCACTTATTTGTTTTACCCACCAGGATCAAAATCTCTTATCCCAAGAAGAAAGAGCACCACAGAAAGTCTAGATCAAGTTCTTGGTGACAGAAATGCTTTTACTTTTATACACTTCTCAATTTACGTCAAACCTGAAAACTTCTACATTCCACTCCTTCCAAACTAGGGGTTTGTCAGTGACTACAACTGCTGTTCAAAGGTAATAAGAAAGTCACCTTGAAAAAATACTTTTAAAACATTTTCAGAAAACTATATTGGGATACTGCTTCTTTATTGCCACTTCAACTGACTGATGAAGGGATCAAACACAAGATCCTCAACTTTTTCCAAGTCTCTCTCTATTCTGTAGAGCTGATTTCACTCATCAAAGCACATCTGTTCACCATTAACACAAGATAGTCTAGAAGTCCTGACTCCATCCTTCTTACTTGCATCAGAGGACTGAATCAAGAAGCTTAAAAGTCACTGGGTATTACCGTAAACTTGGAAGTGTTTTCCAAGTGACAATGAACATAACAAACTGCTAGCTACCTGTAGAATGACTGACGACTGACACAGTGACTGAAAGATGAGCCAGTTGCTACAGTTTGTTCCCAATTCTGAGTATAGATAAAGGACAATGTGAAGAGGGACTTTAGGAAGAATGTTTGTTAATCACAGCAATCTAAAACAGATCACTGTTTCCTTTTTATCTATGCATTTCCACAGATCAGCTGAAGATGTGTTTCCAAGCACAGAATACCATACTGGCAGTTTCACTTGAGAGAGTATTTCTAGTGCTAATCTAGAAGCCTTTCAGAGCTTCAGAGCACCACCTGTTATCAGCACAGCCATGTAAGTGCAAAGGGAACCAACCAACCCAAAATTCAAACTATTAAAATGTTCTTCATTAAGCCCCTCATACTGTGTATTTCTGTGTTTATTAAAACCCCACGCTGAGGGTGGAAGAACCTTTAAAGCCACACCAAGATCAGCAGCAGTCAGATTTCTGGAGAGCAGGTAATTAACGTAAACAGGCATATAGACTCCAGTGCTTGGAGACTAAACAGCTATTTTTGCTGTTCCATCTGGACCCATCATTAGGCAGGATGGCCCAACGGCCAACCAAAGAACATTCTGTGCATATCCTGGTCAGTCTGACATGCTTACTAAACTACACACATGGGTAATCATTAATCTGCTGCAAACTTATCACCATCTCTACTACAAAACAAGAACTAGTACCAGTTCAATCTTCACAGTAGGCTACAATGATACACATATCACATCTCAGTTATCAAGCACTCCAGAGAAAATCCATGTCAATTATTTAAAGAAACTAAAGAGTAATCCAGCCCAAGGATAAGAGTTTCTCATGTTTAATCAAACAGATCTCCAGTGCACAGTAGCAATTTATATATGAATACTAGTCCATGAAACATTTGAGACTAGTTTTGAAATGGAAGGATCTTGAATAGTAAAAGCACACAATACAAATTACATAAATAACCCACAAACCTCATTCGGCTCAAAAAGTCTTCAAGATAAAAATTAGTTGGATTCTGGGAGATTACCTGCGGAAAATACCATGTGTGCTTACTTTGGTTTTATACTTTCCTAGACAGTTTATGGATGCTGGGCTTTTTGTTTATAGGCGCATGTTCCGTTTTTTAAGATATATATATATATGTATGTCTGTATATACACAGATACACTCTTAACACACATATATAAAATACTGTACTTCCTTTGCAGAGGGGTTTGAAAACTAAGACAGCAGAATTCCCTCTTCTATGTATGAATACATACATGTATGTATGTATAGTCACACACACAAACCAAAATAATATATTATTTTTTTTAAAAGAGGTTTAATGGATTGACTGTCAGCTCCAACCCATTACCGATAACAACTTGTTCAGTTCAAACAGGTAATATCTCAACATAGAGCAAGATCACATCAAACAGGAGAAAGGTCCTGATGCAGGGCTTTTCTTCAGTGCAATATTAGGGAGTAGGAATCTTTTTCTTAAAGATAGCCATACCCACAGCTGCTTACCTGTGTCTGGTATTTTAGATCATCCTCTCGTATTTATATAATTCCTCTTATTATGTGGCTCCCTAGTGACTTGTAGAAAAGCAAAGAAAGAGAAAGGGTGGCAAATGCGTTATCTTTGTTGCCTATAAGGGGACAGACTTTCTAGAGACCTTCAGTCTTAGGCCTTTAGCATTATCAGTCATTCTGCTGTCTTAGTTTTCAATCCCTTCTACAAAGCAATCAGATCTTTTTGGAAGTTGCTAATGTGCAGACCCAGGGCAATTATATAAGATGTTATTTTAGTCATGAACAACACATTATATTTTGGATTCTGCCACTGTTGCAGATTAGCACAATGAAATTCTTTACCAGTTTGTGACTAATGATGTCTAGGCGCTTGGGGACCATGATAAGCTTCTTTATCCCTTCCTGTAAGCTGAATTTAAGGCTACCCAGACACTAAATTTTATGGCTCCAGCTCCTTCTCAAGGACAGGCACCCATGCCTTCTGTCTTCTTGAAAATTTGCTCAAAGACAATGTTAATAGGAGCTCCTGATAGATTCTGAATGGCTTCAGAAGTTGCACTGCATGTTGGAAAAAGGATATGGAGTTAGATGGACCTTTGGTCTGACCCAGTGACCATTCTTATTATTTGAAAATACCATACTAAACAACACCCAAATACTTTCAGGTTTTTAGTGGACTCAAGTGTTATATAGCTAGGCTGTAGGACTTCACTGACAATGAAAGTAACAAGTTTTACCCATTAATGTTGCATTTAACAAACAAATCTTGCACTGGCATATAACCGATGCTCCTGCACTGTGATACCAGATACCAACTACAGAATTAAAATGAACCACCTCTACATGTACCTTAGTCTTGCATTCAACACAAACAGGAAGTCATGTCCTGAGACCTCAAAACACCAAAGATTTCCTTCTGCCCATTTCAAAACAGTGCTATATGCTCAAACAATGAAGTTCACTTACAAATTCATCTTTGTAGATTTCTTTGATCTAATGCTTAAGCACATAGCTACTTCTTATTATAAGTAAAATCCAAATAGAAAAAGGCCATTTATATAAAAGCATTAGCATTTTGGAATTAAGTGTCCCATTGCGGTTCACAATCATCTATCCAAAGAATTGCCCTTCCTGCTGAAGTTCATGAAGAAAAATGGGAAAAACATTTTCTTCACTGTATCTCCCAAGACTAACCCTGCTCCTCTGCTTACATCATACTGACTGGCTTTCTGTCCTAAAATTTTGTTATAGAGGTAAAATGTAGTAACTTTATTCACGCAGCTTACTGCCAAACTACTTGAAAGGTTTACAAACCCAGAACTCTGGAAATACAGATTTAACAAAAACATTGCTCTCACTAGACTTACTTAAATGTCACAACTGAAAGATTTAGTGTGCTTACTCTCTGCTTATTAAGTAAATATTTCCAGTACTTCCAAATTAAGAAGCTTTACAACTGAGACTAAGTGGATACAATGTAAGCTCCAGGAGTAGAGCAGATATCTACCTGGAGAAAAAGTTATGGGTAAAAAAAAGTTATTGTTAACCTTTAAAATGCAAGTATTCTTAGCTATCCCTGTCTAGAAATAAGGAAGAGTAGTAAGCGTTAAAAATTATCTGAATTTTGAAGTAATTACAGAAAAATAAAACTCAATGTATTAACTCACCCTGGAGGAAAAAACGGAGTAATCTAATTCAAACTAGTCTATGGCTGTCCAGAGAGATTACCTCTGGAAGTACAGTAATTATATTTGTAAAGTAAAATCACTTATGCCTCGGGTGTGGAGGCCCAAGGGATTTTTTTTAATTTTTTTTTTATTTGAAATGTGTAAAAGCTTGATAATGGCATGAGCACTGAGAAAAGAAATTTGTGTACAAAAGTATACATTGGGTGCAATGGTGTTTTTTGGTGGTAGTAAAGATATGTGTAACCAGTAAGGCTGTAGAACACCGCATGTCAAGCATGAACAGACATATAGTTCCACTTTTCCATATAGTTTCTATACATTGTAAGCTCAGCATAAGAGTGTTTTGGAGCTTCTTAAAAAAGCACTTCTTGCCAAATTTGTGTTTAGACTAATCCTTATAACTCTAACGAAAAAATTCCTACTGCTTTCAATGAAAATTTGTATATAGGTTTTTGCTAATACCTAACAATTGAAATTACTTTAAAAAAATAAAACACTCTATTCTTCTGAGCTCTAACTTAATAGTCCATGTAAAGTGTTTTAATTCAACATCTCCAGTTAATAGCAAGACCTAACAGTACCATTCTGACAGTCTAACTGTGATACAAAACTGTCTCAAAATAGTTTTGGTGGCTTTACGGAAAAAATAAGATGTGTGGTCAAACAAGGCCTAACCTTATGTCTTGTCTAAAATAAAGAACTTGACTAGGAATCAGAAGCTCAAGTTTTGAACAGTTAAGAAGAAACAAAGTCTAACAATACCAGAAGCTTGGAATCAGGTACGAAGCATTCACTTCTCTTGGAAATTCCAAATTACTTACGACAATACATCTTGAGACCTCCTACTATATTAGAAGCCCAGCTGCTGAACAGTTGAGCTTTCCCTTTTCCATTTCCTATTCATTAGTACCAATGAAGTACTCCCTTCTGAAGACCCCTGTTCAACAGCTTTACTGTTGCTGCTCACAGCCTTCCTGAACTGTAATAGCATGGAATCTGACCTAAGACTGAGAACTGTATGGTAACTTGCTAAGAACTGCGCATTTCATTCTGCTGCTCAGTCAGTCTGTGCTGTTTGCAGAGCTATTTGCCAAGATTTGACACTTAAATGAGTACATTTCAACTCACAGCTAATAAATCCCATTCAACAGTAACCTTGCATGCTTCCAAGCAACAGCACAGAAAGTCCCAGCAAACAGACCGCAGTGACTTCCCCAAGCAATAGACGCCTGGAGGGGAGATTCACTTTTTGACCCAATTCCTAGACCAAGATTTCGAAATGTATCAAGTTTTGTCTACAGTCGATTTTTTTTTTTTTTTAAAGTGTACTTATCTACTTACTTGTTAAGTAGCACTGGCTTCTTTATCACTGTAGGCAGCTAAGCAAGTAAGCACCCATGCAAACACAGTGGGCTCCTGTCACTCAGGCAGAGCAGCGACTCCGACTTCCCCGAGCGCTTCCCGCACGTCGATGTCACCGTGTCACCACGAGAGGGAGCGCTCGAGCTACGTTTCCACCGAGAAACAGGAGGGGCTCTGCTTCACGCTTTCATACTTGACACTCGCAACGTGAAAATAATGAACTAAAAAACCACCTTTCTACACCTTTTAACAGCACTCGTCAGTGTACGCATCCAGTTACTCTCCCATCCCAACAGCAAAATTTCTAACAGTGCCTTGACACCTAAGACCTACATCTTGAGAGCCCGGGGGATGGGATGACACATGGACATAAGGACAGATGGATTTTTTTCCTACCTCATTATGTCTCAAAATTAAGAGATGATTCAACTGCCAACTCTTCAGTGCTCTCCTAGACCTTTCCTAACATCTTTTCGTGTATTTATTGCCTGTCCTTGAAACTGCCCAAACATTTCTTCCTTCCAGCCACGGGAACATGAAACGGACCTGATCCCCACAGGCAGCAGCAGAAGGATGAGGGTTCACAACCATCAGTCAAAGCAGCTCAGGCACAGTCATTACCTCTATGTGACCACCTAATGTTACAGAAGTGCTGCTTAAAACCCAGTAACACTGGTTACCAGTTTATCTTGCTTTCCAGAGAACATTGACTCAAATGTAGAGTATCCATTTTATCACTCCTGAGCCAAGACACCTACGAGCTTATCACAGAGCCAATGATGGACAACTCTCCTCGCACAACAGGTTCATGCCAAGGTTAAATTGTATCTACGCAGCAAGTGGGCCACCCTGGAGAAAGCTATGAAAGAATGAAACAAAAATCACAGAGCCAGCCCAAATATCACCTCATAAACAAGCTTCACTCAAACATTGCTTTAAATATCACTCATAGCAATGAGTGATAAACAAAGAGTTTGTCCTCAGGGGGAAGATCACATATGACAAAAGCCAACTACATCAAGCATTATGCTTCTGGAAGTTGATCAAATACTACATATATTAAATCTATATTAAAGAGCTTCCCTGATCAGAACTAACCAAATCGAGCCCTGCTCATCCCATTTTGCTGCTGCTTACCAAATCTAGTGTAAGCAGCAAAACTGTACCAGTAGATCTGGGAAGGGTGGCTGAATATCTGCATGATTTGCATTCGGATGACTACCTTAGAGTCAAACACCCTATAAACATTAAGTTTCACTTAACGATTTCTCCCTGCCAGCACATTCTTCACCACTGAATGCCTAAACTGAACTTTCAATTGTTAATTACACCTCCTCCTCCTGCACTTCTAGTGATCCGAAAAGTGCAAGTGAAGCTGTAAGAAGCAGTACGACTACAGTAAACTTAATATCATTCCAACAGTTTCTGTCCAGCAACACTGTGCTTTGTTACAGCCCAATAGTTCACAATACAGTAAGCCAGAATTGCTTGGAAAGGCGAAATAAACTTTTCGCTCATTTCATTCACTAGACTGCAGTTTGCCTTCCCAGTTTCAGAACTTCTGCTGTATAAGCAGTTTCATCTTGCCAAAAAGACTTCTGTAAACTTCAACAGTGGATCAGGAAAGGCATGGGGCGGAATTTTAATAAGAAGATATGCAAAGGCTGACTTACCAATTGGCCCACTGACATGTTAAAAAAATAAATCAATGTCCCATAAAAAGCCGCTGACATGTTTTACAGGCAAAACCTCTCACATGATAGCTGCATGCATACCTCTGAACATAACATTGGTAACTAATGAATGAACATGGAATCGAATATTTTTTTAAAATCTTATCAAGGAATGTAGTAGCACAATCAGAATGGCTGATGTATCTTTGCTTTCATTCCCCTACAGATTTACCTGAGTGCTCCCCTACCTTGTATTATTAGTCTTAAGAAAAAGCTTTACCCTCTCTTTTGATCCTCAGTCTATTTACCCTATTTACCCTCAATCCACTTTTCTCCATCCTGTGTTTAGATATTTTAAAAGGTATCACTTTAACTTATCATGAATGCACACTTGACCAGTGCATGAAGACAAGGCTTTTTAGGAAACTAAACTATTTGAGTAGCCACTCTTACTACAAAAATAACATTTGAATGCCAATAGTACCTCAGCAAAGGAAGTTTAAATGAACTATCTTAAAATAAAAATTTAAACTACTTTTTTTCCCTCCTAATTTTCATTATTTCAACAGTATCTTAACAAAATACTTGGAATCAAAAAGTAAAGGCTTAAGCCTATTTGAAATTAACAGCTGTGTCTCCCCCTACTGGAAAAGTGAATTTTACTGAAACAGTAATTTGATCCTTTGAGATTTGGGTAAGCAAAAGCTGTAAGAGCAATGTTTTTGTGTAAGATGCCGAGAATTGCTTTCATCCCCCCTCAAAAAACACGTTTGCAGAAACCACTGACATCCCCCACAGACAGCAGGGATTTCACAAGGTTCCTACTCTCAAACAGTTACTTGTCAGTATACAAAACTAGTCAATACTCTTAACATATCCAAGTTGTTTCTTAAATAACATTTGTTGCCAGTAAATCTGAAATGATATCTAATTTCATTACCTTGTTAATTTCCACCATGCTTTCATGAGACCTAGACACTAACATTACAACAAGTTCTTTAAATAACTAACGTGTAAAACCCACAGAATGGTTGCTAATATGAAGCATTCTCAATATGCAACACCTTTTTTTTAAGTCAAAGAGACCTTGAAAATAATTAGAGATAAAAATAGAGAACCTCCCATTTTCAAATTTTTATTTTTATTACTTAATACAAGTTGTGAAATTACTTACCATCATTTTAAAGACTCTAATTAACTCAAAATAGGAATGTAAATGTTTTGATATGAAAAAACACCTCTAACCTTTCTCTTTTTTGTCTCCATTACTCTTGTAAGAATGACATCAGCCATAACTAAATAATTCAGGCTCGCTTTATTCTGAAAAAAGCGATTTTTAAGCCACAGGATAGCACGCTAATATCACGGTGCTTTGTTTATCCCACTGCAAAAGACAACAGTATTGATGTAGTATAATCTGAGACCCGATTGCATGGCTTTATTGACCACAGAATCAGACAATACCTTAACTTAAAAATGATCTTAAGTCCTTCCCCCAAAACACGAACCATTATTATGACATTTTGTTGAACTCATATTAGAAAGACTTTAGTCACAACCATACTGAGCCAGCCAGTAACACCTACTGGTCCAGCTATTTGGCACTGCCTTCTAGCTAACACATGCTTAAATAAAATCTTAGATCAGTTTTCAGCTCTGAAACATCATCTACTATTTATCCTGTGATAAATTGTCTATTATTATTATTATTATTATGTTATTTATCCTGTGATAAAAAGTCACATTGGCACCTCCCTGTCAATGAAAACATTACATTCCTCTAACAGTATTTGTGACCAGCACATATGTATTTCAGCCTGCCTCTCACATCAGCCTGAACTAAACTAACTTTTCCCCAGGACTCTTTATGACCTTCTTCTACTGTGGCAGACAGTAAAACCACCTTCCCTCTCACAGATTCGCTCTTAACCCTGCCATCATACCCCTACTTCACATTTCCATACAAATAACCCCAATAGTGTCTGTGCCGCTCCAGTTGCAGGATGTTTCTAAAAAGTCTTTTTTTTACCACACGCGCAAGGCCGTACCCATTCCAGTTTGCCTCAGCACTGAATTTACAGAACATACACTGTGCACTTCCTACTGGTACAGTAACTTGTTTGGCTTGTTAAGAAGAGTTAAGAGGAATTTCTCCTCACACCTCAACTCCTCTAGTGGCTCTCTTTTCCTCAAAGGAACAAACATGAACATGTAATCCAATGCTAGCTAAAAAAAATAAGCAGGAAAAAGCAAATTCAGGTGTACGCAGTGTTGAGAACCATCTGCCCATTTGGTAATCTTTCCTCTTCTAGTAGCATGGCCACTACCTCAGTCAATTCCCCCAAACTAGGGTGAGTCAATTTTTATCCATTTTTACCTTAAACACAGAACACAACAGGGCATTTTATTTAAGCTTTTGTGAGTTTTTTATCCTTTCAAATCTTAGAACAGGATAGTTCATTCCACACCTGCATTATAACAAACATTATCACAATCACAAGTGCATACTTGACTCAAGTAAGAATAAAACCTTCCCCCTCTTCTACAGTGTAAGTAAAGATTCACTGATCTACAGAGCAGTGCCCTGCACAGAACAGTAAAGTGCACTCACAAGAGCCTGGAACAGTCACATCAAGTCAGAACTTTAAATCACTTACAACTATAGCAGAAAGCATGGTTTTAAACTTTTCTAAAACTGCATTCAAAGTGTAAGTTATTTCTACAAATACATACATTTGGAAAAACAGAATGATTCAGGGACTGAGTCACTGTACAAAGAGAGTCATGCTAAAGACTCTTTTGTCTCTCATTATGGTAATATAAAGTTTTAACCAGATCACTGACCTTTGTTTCTGCACATAGAAATACCCAACACCAGGACCTAATATCAAGCTGGAGCTTGATTCTGACTCAAGAAGCTGAGTGTTTGAGGACAATACTCAGATCACATTCTTAATCGCTCAAAATAAAGCCTGCCAAATTATTTGGTAGATTATTGGTTCTCCTGCTTCTACTGTGGTTAAACATCAACCAAAAATGCCAAAAGTAGTAAGTCATATTACCTAGATTTCGGTTTCTTTCCACCTCCCAGAGGTTTGCGTACATAGTAATTCAGAAAAAAAGATCAGATTAAATTTTTATGCTTCACATAAGGAACGGGTTCTTGCAGATATGCATCCTCTCTATTAGCCGTAACTCAGGCTCCTTCATATTAGCCAGGCATGTTTTCACTACTCCCTTTTTTATTTATAAAAAACCCCAAACATATGTGCTTAAGCCATGATTTAAGTTAATAGCTTCCATTATTTGTTTAAAGAAAAAAAAAGCAACAAGAGGTAGTTCAAGAAAGGTCCAATCGCACATATGTTGCAACAGCTTTTCAATCATTTTAGAGACTTCTTGTGTGCAGTTAGCCCACTAATACAGCAGCAGAACAGACACCATTCCACACAGCTTGTGCAGTATATTTGTCAATAATTTCCATATTAAGTTGTTCTTGACAAGACAGGCTGAAATAGCAGTGATCCACAGGATCTGAAACAAATGCAAACCCTCAGAATTCAAAGAAGCTGAATATACACACTTTTAGTTAGATGAAGGTTCCATTAAAAAAAAAAAAAAAGAAAATACCACCCCCAAAAAAACAACAAAGAGAGTAGTAAAGTCTCATCTAGAAAAGATGAGGAAATAAAAACCTAATGGTACCAGCATTACAACACCATGTCTCAGTCCTGCAGATTTTTCACAGCAGTATGGGTCTCAGGTAATCTATATAGTGTAATACCCCGAGAACAAAACAAGGAGAGCAAGATCATAAATTCCAAACATTTCAAGGGAGGGAAGAGGAAATTAAAGATTTCTCTGAAGAGTCCTTTAAAAATCACATTAAGATGAGCTCGAACAAGACGAGACAATTATCAGCACTTTACTTAAATGAGAATTTTCTCTATGACATTTTCAAGAATAATTTTGTGACAGATGTTGCATGGTCCAGTCACATGTCAAAGTGTTAAAATCCAACAACCTCAGCCGAAATAAAAGGAAACATTATGATGCTAGTGTCAACTCAACCAGTTTAACAGACACTATCTGTTCAGAAGCAGCACGCTAAGATTTGTTCAAAGCCTCCTCTAGTCCGACATCTATTTATAGCTGCCCAGCCTCTCTACAATTTCTCACAGCCCCTCCTCCTCTCAAAGCCAAGTCGGGGAAGTTTAATGGATATAATCCTGGGCCTTGTGCCGCAAGATTGTCAGAAGACCTGCAACTCTCCTCCAGCAATCCCATGTGCCATGAAACCCAGAGAGGACGGTCTAACCAACCCATGGGATAAACCTTATCTCTCCTCTTTAGGAACAAACTGGTTTTTCCTCTGCCAGCATGTTGATGGTAATGAACCACATAAGCATCAGAGCCTAAGCAAAAGATACCTGCCTCCTTCCTCCTCACCACAGAGCAATAGCCTAAACCAACTGCCTTGGATGGTTTCTGTCGTGGCTTTCAAGTCAGCTTTGACCCCTGGACAGCAGCAATGTCATCCATGCACCTTCCCACTTACATTATAATGTTACTACTGTACCTTGTACCTTTCCCAAAGAAATCGGGAGGCTGTTGGCTTTTTTTTTTTTTTTTTTTAGTGCAGTTTCTGGTTAACATGCCATATCCACCACCCAGCCACGCATGTGCCTGTCTTTTATAGAGCACGGATCCAGACAGGCTCTCTTTCACCAGCATCTCCACCAACAGCCGTAGCATCGGGGAAAGGGTGCATATATTTCCCTGCATAGGGAGCACAACGCCACGGGCTGAAACTCTGCCATAAGCTTTTACATCCTTGGTGCCTCTCCCACCACCTACATCCACTTGCCTGTAGTACTAGTACGGAGACCAAGGAGATGACAGCACTACTGGAAACTCCTGCCCACCCGATTACAACCACATTTTCTCCTCTTTCCCCAGTCAGAGGCAGACGGAAGGGGAGGGATGACTTCCTCGGGAGGAAAATAAGCAGGGAAAGGCCGGGGACAGAGATCAAGAGAGGAGGAATCACCCCAAAGGGAGAGCAGATAATCCCTGAGAGGCGAGGCTGCGGCGGGGCATAACCGGGGAGGGAGGGACAGGGACAGCGAACCGGGGGGATAATCCGGCAGAG
>JAHREE010000259.1:1143321-1224378 GCA_033628505.1 Tringa tobata
AGCAGAGGCGCGAGCGCCGCCGCCTCGCCCCTAAGACACACACAGATACACACACACCCCGCCTTCCCCTCGCCTGCCCCCCTGCATGGCCGCCCGGCCGCGGGACACACACACCCCCCTCCGCGGTGTGTGAGGCTGAGTGTGTGAAGGAGGCTGTGAGTGTGAGAGAGAGCGAGAGGGGTTCTGAGTGAGGGTGTGAGTGTGGCTGAGTGTGAGAAAGGCTGAGTGTGTGAAGGAGGCTGTGAGTGTGAAAGAGAGCGAGAGGGGTTCTGAGTGAGGGTGTGAGTGAGGCTGAGTGTGAGAAAGGCTGAGTGTGTGAGAGCGGCTGTGAGTGCGAGAGGCTGAACGTGAGGGACTCTGTCAGTGTGAGGGAGGCTGGGAGTGTGAGAGAGAATGTGAGTGTGAGGGAAGCTGTGAGAGAGTGAGGGGCTGAGTGTGTGAGGGTGCCTGCGTGTGTGAGAGGCTGAGTGTGAGAGAATGTGAGTGTGAGGAAAGCTGTGAGTGAGAGATTCTGAGAGAGGCTGTGAGTGTGAGGGAGGCTGTGAGTGTGAAAGAGAATGTCAGTGTGAAAGACTGAGAGAGTGAACAAGGGTGTATGTCTGTGGGAGTGTGTGTGAGAGAGAGCGTATGCGTGTGACTGCGTGTGTCATAGTGTATGGGGGGGGTGAGCGAGCACCTGTGTGTGTGGCGAGAGTGTAGAGGTGTGCCAGGGAGTTGCTGTGAAAGGGCATGTGCGTGTTTGCCTAAAAAAAGCCGGTGTGTGTGAGGGCGAGCACGTTTGTGATGGAGAGTGGTCATGTATGCGAGAGTGTGTGTATGTGTGTGAGCGTGTGCGTGTCCCCACGCACTCCCCGGCTGGATCTGGTGTCGGTGTTTGCCGGGGCAGGTGTGGACTCTCCTCGGTCCAAGTCAGGAGGGGACACGCCAGCGTTTCCCGTGGCGCCGCCTGTTCAGTCACCAAGCGTGAGAAGCACTGGCAAAGGATAAGTCAAACATTTCAAGGGGGTAAGGCAGGGGGGTAAGGAGGAGGGGGGAATTTTCCCTCATACTAGTAACCTCCAAGACTACTCAGATGGAAACAACACTGAAAAACTGATTTTCCTGCACTTCTGATCACTGTTTAAACATTTCATTTGTTTTGAGCGGTGATAATAGACGAGCTTTCGCTTTTTGCTTCTGGTTGAGTTTTCGGAGACTCTCACCTTTCAATACTCCTGGACTTAATGAAGTTTGAGTTGCAAACATTAAGTCAGTCTGGCATACACAATCCTCACTGAAGCTGAAGTGTATATGCCAAGGTAAAATTTGCCCCAGAAAAGAAAGCGTTCATATTCAAATAACACTTCAGCTTGTTTCCATTTGCTTTTTTCTTCTCTCACTGAATTTCCAACAATTTTTAAATCCAAGTGTAGAGTTTGACTGTAATCAACTTAATTATGCTGTTTTAAGAATACATGATAGCCTGCTGTGACATATGGTAACCCTTAATAATAAGCTGTCTGCAATTCGCACTGGCTTTTGCTTTGGGAGCCATTGGGGAAGGGGAAAGCCAGAACTATGTGGGGGTAGGGTTTGAACAGAAAATCCACTAGGTATCGATTTTCATTTTAGCAGGTTCAGATTGTGCTTTCTTACCAGATAACATATAAACTGATTTTTATGCAACCAAAGATATATCAAAAGAAGCAGCATATGTATGATGGCTATAATTAAAGAAATTGTGAAACAGCAGCCAGCAGGTGAAAAATCTTTCTCAGATTGACCAATAAAGATGCATCAAGTAAATAAGATCTTTCTATCCTCATCTTTGGAAACCAGCATGTAAAATTCCTTTAGGAATTATTTTTACTTACTCTTCAAATTACAGTAGCTACCAAAGGCTCTGTTCAGGAAAGAGTAACTGTGCTGAGAGCTTCACAAGCACATGGAATTATGCATCCCCAGGTCCAAAGAGCTTACAGCACTCCTGCGATCTCTCAGTAAAAAAGTCCAAATTGAACACATTTTTGGTAATTTGCTTCACGAGCAGTTATCTTTTCCTTATTAAACTGAAAGGAAACTTAACATGTCATAAGGGATTCTAAGCTAAGTAATGACCAACCACCCTTTCGGTGTTCAAACCCCCGCGGCTACAATGGAAAAACTGACAGGCATAGAAAATCCTCACACCCCAAAAAATAACTCCAGATCCTTCTCTCTCCTTTGCCCCTCGTTTATTTTTTGTGATGTTCTAATGGAAAACCTTTTGAACCAGAGCCACAGAACACATAACTGTCATCTTGTCCTGTATTTCACAACTCAACATCTTGTTGACTTCTCTTACAGTCCCTGCGTTTGAGGAGGCTGAACATTATTCTATTAAGGAGAAAGGGTTGTAGCAATTTATGCTGGCATCTTTCATGATATCCTGACTTTGCCTTCGTGGCCAATGAAAGAAAATAGCTTCATTGCAGAACTTAGAGTTTCCTTATTATGGTTAAACTCATAGCTTGAATCCAAACCTGTGAAACATGAGAGCCCGTTTTTGGCTGTAACAGAAATATCTAAACACAAAGTACTTTGCTCCACAACCTTTTGAATGTCTTCCATGCTGGCCTCTGCAGCTGCCATTTGGCTATTAAAGCCCTTTAGGGAATGTGTCCCAAATGCTCACACACCATTTCTTGCCCGTTACTTAATCCATTTGACCTGTTAGGGTTAAGGGGAGAACAGAGATGTATTGTTTTAGAGAAGAATTTAGAAATTGATGATTACCCTCTGGCAAGAATTATCATATCCTTTTGGCTTTTTACTACTTACATTCACATGCCTCTCATAACACAAATCCCCTGTCCAAAGATGGTCATTAGGACCCTGATGGTGCAGTTCAATCTGATAGCTTTGCATCATTCCTGCAGTGCATAAGGACTGTAAATCTCTCTTATCCATTTAACTGGCAATTACTGCACTTCAGCCAAGCCTCACCCTGTTCCCAGTTTAGGGCAGAGAAGACGGGGACCTAGCCAGGGCTGACTTATGCCCCAGCAATTTCTGGCTAGTGATCATGGTCAGCCAGCCATAAGTTAGAAGAGTGCCAAAGCCGAGTTGCTTTATGCCAGGGATTATCTCAGTCTCTGTCTAGCCACAGGATTCAGGGAGCATAAAGGCTGTATGGTAGGTCAGCCCAAGCCCTCATACTTTTGGGCTGATTGATTAGTATTCACTTGAACTGGAGTTTATGACTCTGCAGAGCTTTGAACTCTGCCTTTGATGATACAGATCTCGCCCAAGCAAAAGGTTTCCTTTCCTATGAAGTCTGATGCTCCTCTCTGTAAAACTGCAGAGACTAGGCTTGTGATGTTGTGATAGTCCTCTGCTGGTGCTACATGTAGCAAGGTAGAGGTCTTTTTCCAGGGTCTTTTGGTGTATCTAGGCCTCCTCGCAGGGTTAGGGAAGCAGACACTTCAGGGTAGAAAATTTGGAAAAGAGGATGATGTGGTTTTCAGTTCCCTTACTGTTCTGGGTATACAATTGGGAAACAAAACCTGTAATCACCACCAGCACCACATTTGCTTATTACTTGTATTTAATTGTTGTGGGGAACTGATGTTGAGCACTTAGAGTGAAGGACTTTGAGACAGTACATTTTTTTAAATGACTTTTTAAGCTCATTGCTGGCATATGCCACAAATCTAGTGTTCTGCGTAGTTTAGCTTACCAAAGTCTAACTTGCATAATCAGTTGCTGTGATCAGTCTTCAGATAGCTGGATCTCTAGGCTTCTTCTTTATTTGATAACCCCTAAAATATGCTGTCTTCATCACCTGATAAATTACAGACAGTAAACTATCAGCTTCTTTGCTGTGTTTATCACTATTTGGGAATTTTATGAAGATAATTTGTTTATGTAACCGCTGGCATACTGTCCAAGATCATCGTCATCAAAACAATGAGATTATTTTTTGGGGTGGAAGTTCTTTGTGCCAAAGAAATAGTATACAGTGTGATTTCATGTCTGTACACGAAAAGTCATTCAAGATTTTCAAACAGATCCAGCAAAGACAGCAAAATCTGTAAGAAAATGCATGATTTTCCAAAGTGTCCCAGAGGAACTCATTAAAAAATCACATGGATGATTACAAATATTGAAAGTAAAATAAAAACAGCTTTCTTTCAGGAGAGAGGCATGTGATCAAAACCACAATAATTAGGAGAATGTTGATTTACATGGGAAGGCAATATGAAAGAATAAAAGGAGACAGTACCTACAGAGTTAAAAGGCTATACATCTAACTCCTATGCTATTTTCATCACTGAGGTCTGTTTGCATGTGGAATTCAACTCCACAGGAGGAGATAATCAAGACAAATAGTATGGCTTTATTTTTAAAAGGGGTGGATAATTTCATGGCAGCTTACAACATTGGTAACTGGGCAAGCTAAGATAATAAGGCTAATCAAATCTCATGCTTCACAGCACTAGTTCCCTGCGGGGTCAGGAAAAATCTTTCCACTATATACAACACTATACAATTAGCAAGGTTATTATTGGGGAGCAGAGGTACAGCCTTCTAAAGCAACAAGCTTTTACTGTTATCAGAGAACAGAGGCTGTACTTGGCCAGATAGAGAAAAGAGCATTATTTTCTTACAGCGCTTCTGCTACTCTTCCCTGTCAGAGTTCTGGAATTTCAATACTTGGGTTTGTTAAAAAAAATAAAAATCCCCTGAACATGATTACTTAAGTGCATTACTGTCTGAAATCCATCAAAACCTCTTATACCTGGGACTGGTAGCCCAGTTCAAGAATAGCTGTCACTGACTGAACACAGGAATGGTATTGATTAAGCTGTTGCAGGTTACAAGTACACATTGCCCTCTGGTTAGGTCAGTCATGTTACAGAATTTGCTTCTCCGAAGTGTTTTAGGCAGGAAGACATAGTCCCAAATGACGATCAGCTCTTAGCTAGGAGCTGAAATGACATGTATTTAGAATATTTAGTTTTGGAAGTACTGTTCATTTTCTTTAATTGCCTGAACATATTGTTGTAGGTGTTCTGTGTGTATACTTGAATTTTATTTTCCATCAGTGTGTGCATCAGAGAAATTATATTAGCTGTAATTGAAAATATTTAGCTATTTTTTCCGCAAAATTTATGTTCTGTATGTGAATGTGATACTCTTCATGAGTTGGTGGGTTTTTTCTTACGAGGCGGAGGAAGCACAGTAGCAGAACAACATTCTTTGAAAACCTATATTTTGAAAAGAACTCTCTTTCTACGAGCTAGACCTCAAACACAAAGAATAGGCATTTTCTTGACTCCTATCTCAAAAGATATTTATTTTAAATATACTAATTCCTTTCAGGTGACCTATTCTTTTCCCCTGTGCACAACCTATGTGCATTCTCAACTCTCAGCCCACATACTGTTCAGAGTGGGAAAAAAACCAAAACACCACCTCACCTCCTTCTTGAAATTTGGGTTAAATGACAAGAAAATCTGAAAACATGAGAGGAGCTTACATAAAGATAATTTCAAGATTTCTTCACAGGTGCAAAAGCCCTAATCTTTCTCATGTAAAGAATATTCAGCCCCTTTCTTTTGCTAGACTACATGGTCATAAGATGTAGAAGGTTCAGCTAAATGAAGCTGAATTAAAAATAAAATTTTTGTTTACTCCTCGGGTCTCTGTAACAACTTCAGCAAAGTATTTACTGTCTACAGTATCATCCTGAATACAGAGTTAGGCACAAAAGGTCCATAGAGCTGTACAATGAAACTGTGGCTCTGTTACTGAATGGGGCAGGTGATCTAGTGACAACAGACATCACTATGTTTTAAGTACTCAATGCCTTCTTTCCCTCGTTCTTCACCAGGCCTCTTTGCAAGGAGGAGAAGTAGCAGCAGCAGACGAATTGGATGAAATGAGAGCAGATGAAAATCATGACAGGGATTACATGTGAGAACTCATACAAATCCAGATGGGCTGCATCTGAGAGAGCTGAGAAGACTGGCTGATGTCCTTACAAGGCTGCTCTCTACCAGCTTTGAAAGGTCACAGAGATCAAAGGAAGCCCTTGACAACTGAAGAAAGGCAAATATTGCACCCATCTTCAGAAAAGGCCAACAGGACGATTTGGTAAACTACAGGAGGTACAGCCTCGATCAGGTTCCTGCGAAAATCCTGGAGCAAGTCCTCTCACAACACATTTCTAGGTATATGAAGAAGGTGACTGGAAAAAGTCAGGATGGATTTACAAGGAGTAAATAATGCCTTACCAAGCTGAATGTGTTTCTATGTAAAATGACTGGATTTATGGATGAGACTTAAAAAGCTTAATAGATGACAGCAAGGTTTTTGACACTGACTCTCACAATGTCCTTTTACCCAGGTTCCCACATTTCAGTGTGCATGAGTGGACAACAGGATGGATGGGATGATCTGGCCCAGAGGGCAGTGGTTAATGGGCCATGCTCTACCCAGAGGCAGGTAGTAAGAGTAACAAGTGGAGTACCAGAGGGGTCTGTTCTGAAACCTGTCCTGTTTAATGTCCTGAACAATGACCTGGAGGAGGTGACAGAGTGATAGCTGCTCAACAGATTTGCAGATGAGACGAGGCTGGGGGTGAAGTTAACATGCTGGTGGGGAGGGCTGCCATGCAGAAAGACTATGACATGCTGGAGGAATGGGCTGACAGAAACCTCATGAAATTCAGCAAGGACAAATGCTGGGTCCTGAACCAGAGATCGACTAACCTCTTACACTGATCCAGGCTGGGAGGAAGTGTGTCTGCCTGGCTGGGCAGCAGCTGTTCTGAAAAGGCCCAGGGGTGTTGGTAGACAGTGAGCTGAACATGAGCCAGGGGTGTCCTCTGGCAGCAAAGAAGATCAACATCAACCCAGGCTCTATTAATATAGGAGAAAAGTCGGTATATTATTGCCCTCTGTTACCTGGTGCTTGTTAGACCACATCGAAATACTGCCTCCAGTTTTGGGACCCCCAGTACAAGAAAGACATTGAATAAACTGAAGCAAGTTCAGCAAAGGGCCAAGGATGGTTGAGGACTAGAGCACTTGGCCAGTGAGAAAAGGCTGAGGGAACTGGGCTTGTTCAGTCTGGAGCAGAGCTGACTTTTAGGGCGACATAAGAGCAGCCTGCCAGTGCCTACAAGGAAGTTATTGGTAAGATGGAGCCAGGCTCCTCAGTGTAACATGTCTGAAGGATGAGTAACAAAAGACATAGATGGAATCAAGAGAACTTTAGGCTACAGATGAAGAAAACCTTTTTCAGTGAAAGCACTTGCCAAGAGTTGTACAGTCTCTGTCTTGGGAGGTTTTCAAGACTCAGCTGGGTAAAGCCCTGAGCAACGTGGTACGCTCTCATAGCTGTCCTTTCTTGGACCATGAGGTTGGACTAGAGACCTTCTGGGGTCCCTTCCTATCTGAATTACTCAATGATTCAATGACTCAATGATTTACAATTTGTATACAAAACATGGGGAAAAGAAACTATACCTTCAGAGAGAGAAGACAGTTCTGGCATATATGGTTTATCCAATGAAATGAGAAATCTTAAATTATACTGGGAGCATGGACCAGCATCCAAGCTACAACTGCCCAGCTGTGCTGTAATAAGTTGGCTATAGTTCCATGCTCCCCCTTGTTTGCTCTCCTTTTGGCCTCAGCAACCACGCACTCTTGGCTGCACAGCGTTAGGAAGATGGCTTGCATGTTTTGAAGTCTTTTTTGGCCAGCAGAAATTTTCTTAGTTTTTTCCTATTCCAAAGCCTCCTTCCCAGAGGAGATCCCCAGAGTGAAAGAGAAGCCATGGCAAAATTCTTAAAACAATACTTGCCAGATATATTGACAAGGTATTCATATCTGAAAATAATTTCTTGAAAGAAAATGCAGAAATTCCCCTATTTCACCATCTTGTCTTCAGTCCAGACACACAAAGATGAAATTCCAGAAAAATAAAATACAGACATTCTCATTTTCCCTAAGGTTTCTTTTGCACTGTTAAAATGATGTCATTTCACTTCAAAATTCTTTTTACACTATGTGATGGCCGTAAAGGGACTCCAGTTTAAACAAAAATCAAATCCCAAGAAATCTTTGTCACTTTCAATAAAATCGGAGTACCAATGCAGAGAATTTTTAATTAAAAACTTCAAATAAACTCAAGGGAATCAAATAATTTGTGAACCTAAGCATATCAGAAAAGCCATGGCTCAGCGGCCTACATGAGTAGACTCAGCTCATTTCCTTACAGTGTTCTCCACCTTACAAAAAGTGTTGCCAGAGAAACTATCTATCCTCATGCTTCAAGGCAAAACTAATAGTCGGCTAAGGTCGGGAAGAACCATCCCTTACAACAGCGAAATGAGCAGTATTAGCAGCTTCGGACTGCAAGGCCCTCTTCCCTAAGCTGCTGATGTGACTCTGGCTACAAAAGACAGCTCCTTCCCAGAACTCTTTGGCTGCAAATCTTTTCAAGACAAAATCTATTGCCATTCATGTCTCCAGCTCAATGGGATGCCAGCAAAAAATTGCATCGCCAGTGAAAATCTAGTAGAAGATAACCATTGTTAGTAGCAAGCATTGCTGCCTGTTCTCTGCTATCTGCCATGGCAAATTCATTTAAAGAAGCTCACAAGTCAGGCAGGCAAAGATGACAGCAGCATCAGAGGACGCTTTTCTGCCTGAATGAGGAAATAAAGAAGAAATAGTGAAGACAAAATATGAGGTGGTTTTAAAAGGTACGTGGATTGGAAAGGGGAACAAAGGGAAATACAAATGCTGATTAGCTATTTTACTTTTTAGAAAGGACTCATTTTACTTACAACCACATTTAGGGATCAATTTCATATTTTAGACAAATATGATAGGATGGGAAGAGTAGTTAAGGAATTATTCCACCAATATCGATCTTACATAACCTCTGGGTTCTTTTCCTCTTTAATTTTCAAATGCTTTTAAGATTGTAGTATGTAATTTTGAGATTTGAGCCCGTCTGTCCTAAAAGTATTTGAAAGAAATCCAATTATGGCCACTACAGCAAACCAAGCTTTAAAAATAAATTTACTAGTAAGCACATGTAACCCAATGTCTCCATTTAAAGTCTAATTACTTATACTACATGGTCTAAATAGACCCAAACCCTGTACTTTTTGTTCTTGCAGTTAATTTCTTTTACAAAATTGCTTATCATTTCAGGAAAGTTGGCTTGTAGGACTAATGGTATCCTTTTGTTCTGAGTTTTATGTCCAGTCCAAACACTGCTTTTGCTGTGGAGAGCATTTTGGAAACTCAGGGAAAATTTGGCCTCCTGAATCTCTGTTCAATTTTTCCTGGGGAAAGAGGGTGGTTACAATACAGATGTATGGAGCTGTACAATACAAATCTGTCTGTGGGAGATACAGACAAAGCTCTCATTTCCTTTGCCTCAGACAAATTTCTGACAGAGGAGGCAACTGAGAACAAAGCTGACTAAACATGGGGCAGCACCTGCCAAAGGGGAGGTGCAGGCTAGTTACTTTATGTTTCTCACAGGACAAAGGCTGTTGGCAGGGCTGAATTTCTGGTTACTGGTTAAACTCTGTCATGCAAGGTACTATTTTTGCACATTGCCTAGGAAATGTGGCAGAATTTCTATCATCATCAGTCTTTGAGAACCTTCAGAGCATCACAAGCATAATTCATCCTGCCCTGAGACAGGGACAGGGACTGTTTGACTTTTGAAGTCAGTTTTCTGTTGTTTAAAGAGAATAATTTAGAAACTACATGGCAATTATATTTATCCAGTGTTTTACATTGCACCGGATTATTAAAATATCATCTATGATCTCTTACACAAAGTAATTACATATTTTAAAGAAGCTGTAATATATAAAGGAACTATCCTTTTTATGGTATTTACCAACTGTATACCCTTTCCCTTATTGTTTTTCATGCTTATTTATTTACATTTAAACTCCATAAAGCAAGGATTATCTTCATTCTGTGTCTGAACAGCGCCTAATCTGTTAAAACTCCACTTCTTGTTGGTCCCCAGGCACTCCTGTGAATAAAGTTACTAAAAAAAGTAAATTATATTTCTTAGTTTTCAGCAGCATTATATGTAGGGTCATCTTTTTTTGTTTTGACTTCAGATTTTACGAGACCCTCTCCTGGGTGTTCTGATGCAATTTTGTGCCTTCCAAAAGCTGTGTACCAACCACAGGGCTTCCTTTCAACTTATTAAAGATTTTACTAAAAATCAAATACTGTGAAGTTTAGGAGTTTTTTTAAAGCAATATTTGGAAGCAGCAATATCTGAAATCTGTAGCTGAGCTAGTTCTGTCAGACAAGGGTAAAGATCCTTTTTCTTTTTTTTAACAGACTGCCAGTGACTTTTAATAGCACTTCCTTCCTACCTGCCTTCTAGTTTCTCATTAAAGAAAAAAACCCAATTAAATACATCTTCAGTCAAAATCAAAAGTTGGCAGCAGTAGTTTCCCAGGCATAAGACTACTCAAAGCAAATCTAGATAATAGTGGTAACTACCTACAAACTAGTAATGTGTTGGACTTCAGCCCAACCAGGACCAAATTGCTTTATAAACTCAGATGCGTGTTATGCAGAGATACTATTTAGTCTACCAGTCATATACTGGAATCCGGAGGGGGGCAGGGAGAAGGAAAGTGGACACGCCATCCATATTTAACAGTGCCCAGCTGTTTCAGAAAAAAAAAAAAATTAAGACAAGAAGTAAAGAAAGTATTCAGCTGCAGGTTGGATTTATGAAAGTGGTGCACAAAATTTGGCCAGGTCAGAAGGCCATATTATTTCTTCTAATCTCAACCAAGGATCAGGTTTCTGAATTTATATCTTATCTAGAGTCCTATCTGTGTCTGAAGAATGCAAGACATGGCTCAAAGGCGGGGCAAAAGTGACTTATAGCAAGGCCAGGTGCAACCACTCTATAGATGCAAAGGCATACATAGCCATATGCTGCTTCCATATCATGTGATCTCAAAAGCACACTGTACCCACCCGAACTATTGCAGAGGCTACAGTTGCACTGTTTCTGGCTACCTACACTGACTTTGCATCTGTTTTGAGCTGGGCATGACTGCTGTCATCCCAGTATAGGACAGAATACAGTTCACTAAGCACGTGGTGCAGGCTCCAGGGCTAGACTTTCAGTTCATTGCTGCTTCTGGGGGAGATGCATCCACCCTCCAATTACCAATACCATTGCTCACGAGAGCTCATGTTTCCAGGTGTACCCCACACCACTACTGGTAAGGTCAGTGGTTGAGTTTGTGTGACAGCTAGTAAGCTCATTCCTCAAGCTGGAAATAAATTGGGATCCTCCAAATGCAAAGCAGCCGATGTCAAAATCAGGTTTAAAATGCCAAACACTGAATGCAGTTATCAGCTATTAAAAAACTTGAAATAAGCACTTTGAAGTTTCATACCCAAGGCTCCCATTCTTTGCCCAAAGGTGAGGACTTAATCTCTGCCTCTTATAGCAAACACAGCCCTTTGCAGGGGAGCTGTGTCCTTCATAGCAACAGTCTTAGAAGTAAGACCTACCTTAGAAAGAAAGGGATGTCAACACATCATAGGGGATCTGGCATAAATTAGTCCTTGCAGGGTTAAAGAAGTGTTTCTGTGTTGAACCAAAAGCTATCGTAGAGCTGGCAATCCCTACTGGGGATCCATCCTGTTGCTGGGAAGTGCAGCTGTCTACTCTCTTCCACTCACAGAAACAGAAGGGAACATATGGTTTTGTACATCTATCTTCCATGGCATGACCTTTTTCCTCTGCATAAGGGAAAAGGAGTGTTTAAAATATCCTACCTTTTTAGTGGTGTATTAATCATCAAGTGCAAATTCGCAATCATCTAAACACAACACTTGAGTTTGATTTTTATTTAACAGAAGTCTTAGCCCGACAGGTGTGATTTGTGATTATCACTTACATTTCTAGTGTACTAGATTAAAATGACAGCTTTAAAAAATCATTATAGAGTGCACTATAAACTCTCTCTTTTTATTACAATCTGTTTTTCCCTAAATAGAAATATGAATTCGTTGAAATAGATTTCATTAAAATGGATGTTTATTGATAAATATTAGAGAACCATTATTATAGGAATAGCACACAATAAGGCATGTACTAATTGACAGTTAGTACAGTTCTTGGGCAGTTGAAGTTACGCAACCTTGAGCTCCTTGAAGCACATGAGCTGCATTTTAATATACCATTAAAACATGGCATGTTGTGTCTTACTGCAATATATTATGGAGCGAAACAAGCTACATTTCACTGAGGTCATATTGACTGCTTTTAGCTTGAAAAATGGATGAGAACACTGTGTTCCATACATGTTGGGAGAACCAGAAAATTGTGGCATTTCTCCCCAATAACACAGAACTTTATGGAAAGATGTGAGTCATACTGGGTAGGAATCTGTTGCCTAAACTAAGACACTTTTGAGGCTGCAGGCAGCCTGCATGGTGTCCAGCTGTCTCTCCAGAAGGTGCCAGCCTCTTCTAGATATCTCTTCATCTTCACTGTCATTTCTGTGCAGATGTCTTACATATTTTATGTCATCTGACGGACTTAAAATGCCTACTTGTCACCTGAACGACTAGCGTTGCAACCTCTACCTCCTATAATAAACCTGCTAGACCAGTACATAAATACTTCAGCCATGAACTATGGATAGACAGACACATGGATAGACATGTGGATAGGTAAGCTCTCTGCAGCACAATTTTCCGGGCTTTCCATGGAGATAGGTAAGCTCTCTGCAGCACTATTTTCCAGGCTTTTTTGTTGAGGCATTTGGGTTCTTCCAAGGCAATAGGTAATAGAGCTGCTCTCAGTGCAATTGTCTCAGCTGAGACAACCGATGCATTTCTCACCAAGAGCTTTTACTGCCTCAAAGATAAGTTCCTGCAGGGCCTTCTCAATGAGCTCTTTGGCTCTTCCTCAGAAGGGGATGAGCTAAGGAAACTGCCAACTAACACCTCATGAAGCTTCTTGAGTGTCTGAGTCCTCTCTGCAGATATGCAACAAGGACAACCCAATGTGCTGGGATTTCCTCTTCCTGTCCCAATTCAGGCAGAGTTATCAGAGCTCAGAATGAGTTGCCACTACTGCTGCAGATACTGGAAAGGAGAAGGAAAAAAGCTGTTAAACCAGAACAGATTAATTTAGAAATGTTCTAAATTTACCTGCTACTCTAGTGGTCTCAGTACATTTTTTCTTCTTGTAGTGTATAAACTTTTACAGCAGAGAGTTGTCTGTATTTGTGCCTAGTACTTTATCAGATCTTAATAAACACATAATAATAAATGATCCCAAACCGGTATGCAGTGATAACTTACAAATATGGCAATGCTTTTGAGTGTTCTAGTGCATTAAAAAAAAATTACATTAGTGCTTCAAAACCAGAGTGAAGTAAATAAGCTATGACAGTATAAAGAAATGTTGGAGAGAATGGAATCAAGTTAGTAAAAGAGCTTCTCTGTTTATTCAGAGCAGAGTTTGATGTGCTAACTGTTAGACATTAAGGTATTATCTTGATGGATTTTGTACCTACACGCTCTAACATCACAGATGAAAAAGCCTTGAAAATAGCACATTGTAATATGTGCTTCATTTATTAAAAATGTATGGGCAAAATAGATTGTATTTTTCATCCTCTTCACATTCTTGTCGTTCTCACAGTGAAAATCACAAATTCTGTTTTGAAGCTGAAAATGAATTGCAGTTGTCATTACATGTGGGTGTTTACAGATGTTACTAATTGAGAAAATAGTACACTGTTCTCAACAAGAGAATGCTTCATTTATACTCTGGAGAGCTGAAAGCTACTGTAGAAGGAGAGAAGAGCACTTAACAGCTTTTGAGACGTGAAGAACATGGCACAGGAAGAACATTATCAGTCTCTTACTTTTTTATTAATAGCCTGAAACAGTTTTTACTGTGTTTCAAATTTCTTCTACCAAATTTCACCAATAACTTTGGCAGCCAAAACAAGGATCTGAATTTTTAATAACTCTTACAAAGTGTTGAAAACAGGCAATGTCCAAGGTAGATTATAGAATGGAGAGCACCCGAAAGCTTCTACAACTTGTGTTCCCCTTCTAGTTTTGCTAGTGGCCTAACCACACCAGCTTGCGTCAGTTTCAGTAGGAGAATCAAACTCCATTCATCTCTCAGGATAAGGAAATTTCTTTCCAGCAGAAATGTTTTATGCAAAATACATCTATCTCCTGTAAAAAAAACCCAACATTCTTTCCTACTTAAAAAGTATTTTACTCCAGATTTTTTTTCGAACTGCTTTCTCTCAATGGAAATCAGAACCAGTACTTTTAAGTAATGATAGGAAACTGAAGGCAGGATTTGCCTGTAATTATCTTGCTCATTCCAAAATAATCTGAATCTTAATAACATACAACTGACTCTTCTCTTTCAGGAATCAAAATACAGGCTATTAAGACAGACGTTCCATTAAAGCAAATATGCTTGTAGACTTTGGCAGGTAATAGAGAATGAGTAAAGTACAAAATGAACAATGTCTATATTTAATTTTCAAATTAGCCTGTTGAAGTTTTTCAGAACGTTTATGTTGATTGAATAGGAAAATGTAAAATGCCTCCTGTGGTCAAAACATTATCTTTTAATTCTCTACTGTGGTACCCTAAACTATCACATTTGAGTAAGACAGTATTTAACCTCTATACATTTCAGTAGCACCAAATAATGTTGCTATGACTAACACATATACCAAGATGGCCGTTACTTTTTTTTCTAATATGTGTTTTTTACTGCATCTTACTACTTTTTGAAAGGCGAATTGAAAGGCGAAAAGTGACCTACATAGAAATAACCAAAAGAGTGAAAAACCAACGCTGCATGTCAAGGTGTATCGCTTTATCTGCACTGCTTCAAAGTGCAAAACCACTTTCCAATATCATGGTGTCTTATAAAGATGTGCTCGACAGCTCAGTAGCAAAGCATATTCCCTTTTCGGATGGAACATCGCAATTCTGTAGGATGTTAGTTCATTGTGAGTTTGTCCAGTTGGCAAGTTAATTAATGTCAATCAACTAGAAGAGGCATAAATATCCTCATACATCACACTTCCTTTTGCTTCTTCAGCCCTACTACGTATGACGGTTTTGACCTGGGCATGATCATTAGGTTAGCTTGAATTGTGTCTTGCTTAAATTGATCATTTAAACAGTTAACCCTTGCTAATCGTGGTGGCTCGTTACTGAAGGGCATCTCAAAGCACAATCCTCTGTGGCTCAGCAGGGGCTTGCAAGCAGATGGTGACTGCTTTTGTGCTGGAAAATGCTTGAAAAATAACACAACAAAATGCTTTAACTAAGATTCCAACTTAGTCATGTCATATTTCTTACAGGATTCTTCAACGTTTCCCAAACTGGGGTCTGATGGATGTTTTCAGGAAATGGCTCTACTGGCTTTGCAAAATACTAGAAAAGAGTGTGATTGCACCAAACCAGAGTGGTGTTCTCAGATGAGATAGCAGCAGCTCAGTGCTCATAGGGCTGGACAGGGAAAAGCAGTGCAATTGTGTTTGTGCAACAGCACTGCAAAAGTCTTTTATTTGCATTCAACAGTTTGCAGGTCCCTGATCCGTGCAAACATCTGCAGATGATGTGTATAGCAACTCTCGTTCTGTGCCCCGGAGGGACTAGGTGCCAGCTGACAGCTCTGTGACTGCACTGCTGAGCTCAGTCAGGCTCGGGCCTAAATTCAGCTTGGCTGAAAGTGGCCATCTAAGTCTTCCTACGACCTGTCTAAGAACTTAGATCAACAACAGTTTTCAGTGAGCTTTTCTAGCTGGGCTTTTTCAACTTTCCTCTCAACAAGCTGGTTTCTTCCTGGTGCCTCTCTTATGTTAACGGAAAATATTGAGCGCTGCTCGTGTCCCTGTAAAACAGCAAGAGACACCCGGGCTAGGGATGTAAGCATGTGGTGTGAAAGACTTGTGCATAGCCAGAGCATTTCCAGTCCCAGGTTCCTGCATGCTCTCTATTCACTGCTGGAAATTCTTTCCAAGCAAACCCTTTGCCCCCACACCGAGTTCAGGTACTTACCATAGAGTACGGCCTCCCACTCTCTGGGCCAAGTTCAGGAAAGACAGGCATTTCAATGCCTCAATTTAATTACCCACGTTATTTATTGGCTCCCACATCTTTCCATTGATTGTTATGTCAGAACCTAATTTAACAGTAGTGGAGTGACAGGGAACAGAGGGCACCCAGGGGCTTGAGGCACTTACGTTGTTTTCCTAAAATATCCTGATTCATGCTGATTTTTTTTCTCTCTAGGGAATGGGAGAATGTACATTAAAATCAGAACTAAACATTCTGACACATGAAGTCAAGGAGAGTTTTGCCATCAGCTTCGGTGTAGCATGATTAAACTGTAGCTGGCCAGCTGCTAACAAGGTAAAAACATGTCCATGTGTTAATACATTTTCATGCCATCCAGATGTGTACATTTACAAGCCCAGGAAAGGGCAGCCTTGCTAATTTGAATTACAGTGTCTCTTTTCTAAGTTGATAGAAACGCTACTCTTGCTGCCACTCTTTGAAACGGGGCAGATCTTGTCACCTGCCAGGAGGATATCTACTCCCTATTTTCCACTTTTATTTGAAATATTTATTTAGGATAAGTAGAGAAAAGCTTTGTCAGTAGAAAAACATAATAAGCAGAAACATACAAGTCTAAATATGCACACTCTAGGTGTTGTGGTTTAATACCAGCCAGCAACTAGGACCACACAGCCTCTTGCTTACCCCCTCTTCCCCTCCCAGAAAGGGTAGGGAGAAGACGGAGAAAAAGAGGGGAAAGGGAAAAAAATCCTGTGGGTTGAAATAAAGACAGTTGAATAGAACAATAATGGAAAATAAGAAGAAGAGGAGAAGTAGGAGGAGAAAAAGAATATACAAGACACAAGTCACTCTTACTGCCCAATGAGTTGGCTGCCCAGCCTAACCCGAGCAGAGATCGTGGATTCCCACGCCCCCGCCCCGGCCAACCCTCATTTATATATAAAGCATGATGTCTATGGTATGGAGTATTCCATTGGTCATTCTATTATTCTGTCTATGCTCCTTCTCAGCTTCTATGGGAGGCTGAAAAATGGACTAGTCTAGATACCACTTAGCAATAACTAAAGCAATATGCTTTATTGACATTTGTTTCATACCAAATCTGAAAACATAGCAACCACTAGAAAGAAAATTAACTCTGTCTCAGATGAAACCAGGACACTAGGGAAAAGCCTAACTTTCCTCTGAAGAGGGCTTCACAGAGCAGCTGAAGTCAAATTATTAGAAATTTGAATGAATTAAGAGTTTCACTCACTGAATTAGAGTGCAAGCCAGCCGGAATCTAATGGGGCATCAGATACATAACTTTCCTGCTGGAAAAAAAACCAGATTCTTTCATGTCTTAAAGTTAAGATTCTTTCATTTGTACATAGACTGTTGTATCACCTTTTTTGGTGCCTTACAGGAAGATGAGTCATTAGGAGAAACTTGAACTTGGAGAAGGCTTGACACTGGGATGGGGAGGATAGGAATAATAAAAATAATGAATATGGGTGAGGAGATGGGAGGAGAAGGCAGAAGAGATGACTAGAGTATTGATATTGCCGGCAACTCACAGTCTCAGGAAAACTAATTAGGGCTGAGGAAGCCGATGAATTCCATATGAGAAAATGGAGTTTGAATATTAATAGGCTCTGCTCCATTATTGTCCAATTTTAAATCCATTAAATTTGAAGGGGCTTAAAGTTTGTGAAAACACATTTTCTCAGTCTTGTGACATGATGAATAATGCAAGGATTAGGGATAGTACTTTTTGCAAGGGTCCAAACCCATGTGTATACTGGGGCTTAGCACGTAGCTAATGCACAACTGAACTCCCACTTAAACACTTAAGTAATTTCTTTTTTGAGGGTTTCCATGAAACTTAAACAGTGAACTGGGCTCTGTTTCTGCATAAGCTTGGCAATGTCACTCAGTATTTGCCGTCAGACAAGGAAAAAGTGTTACACAGTGTATTTTTCATTTGTTTTGCTATTATGCTGTTTTAAGAATAATGATTTGCCATTGCTTGGCTCTGTGATTCATTTGATTGTTTTCCCTCATTTCAAGATGAATTGTAGTTTTTAATCTGTTTGCTGTCATCTCTCATTTCACTGAAGCACACATATTGGTCTTATTGCTGTGCAAATAGGTGCTATATAAATAAAATGTATTATTATGGTCATCAAAGTAAAAGAACCCAGAGTCATCTGTTACACAGTGTGCTCTTTGCCAGACTCGGTGTTTGTGCTCGCAGTCCGTCTCTCCGCTTCTGCTGGCAGTGCTCTGAGGAGGAGGCGTTTCTGAGCCATACGAACAGAGAAGCACCAGGGCAAAAGAGTAAATGGAAGTAATGGGGCAGATTTATCACTGATACTTCCATAGAATTACAACTTGCTTTCCTCAGGCAGTACCAGTGATAAGAATGCAGCTGTGAGTTTTGAGCTCATCGTACCTCAGAGGAACGGAGACAGCAGATTAGCACTTGGGTGGGAAGCCTCCCAGGAGCACCTGTAGCCACAGTCTGACAACTGTATTCCCATGTCTCGCTCCTGCACTCACCTGCTGGATGCCCTCCTGTCTCAGCTGCCTCCCAAAGGAGTATAAGCAGCAAGTGCAGAGGCAGGAAAGCAACCCCCATCTGCTTTTGCCCTGCATTCCTTCAGTCAGGCAGTGTGTGAGGTGCATGGGGATACAGGAAGCAATTCTGGGGTGGGTACAGATTGAAAGGGCTATAGGTCCTCCTACTCTTACTGACAATATTGCCGTAATGTAGTGTTTGCGTGTTTGAATTGTAAATTCAGCTTCTGGAGATATAAATGCAACAGCCAGCCATCTCTTGCTTTGCTTAGAAGGACAAGGACACCTGATGTTCACTCTAGAATGACATCATCTTGAAGATAGGAAACCTCAAGGAATATATTTTGGAGTGCTGTCTGCACGGGTGTGTTGGGGGGGAGAAGGAAGAGATCTTACTTACTTTCTATTAATTAAGTTGTTCTGCTATAAAACAGAATATATACTGTGCTAAATTAGGCCAAAAAATTAAATGTGTTTCCTGGATGCCTGGGTTAAAAGGGCTGATCTATATTGGTTCCAAACACACGGTGATGCATTCATTGTATTCTCTGGACTCCTGAGAGAGGTTAGTTAGCCTGCATTGGTCACATCTTGCTGCTGACACTTTCTGTGCTGGCATGTAATGTATCTAGGGGGTCTGGATTTCCTAATTATTTGTGTTCTTAGTGCAAGTCAAGACTAGTCATGTTTTACAATGTTCCTGACAGAATAAATATATTCAGCCCGTTGAGGCTGAATGCTCTGTAGTTTCTTGAAGGTTTTCTTATCATTTATCCCAGACACCAGCTGGGATCTGAGAAGCTGGGGATCTGCTTCCATTAGACTTCTGCTGGCCATCCTGAGGGTGTCTGGATGCAGGATCTACACCAGGGAGGTTGCACATGCATTATGGGGGTATCTTCGAATGGGAAGAAAGGCCTGGGCAGGTGTCGGGGACAGGGAGAAGGAAACTGCCAGACAGCAGTAGTCCTTCATGGCAGGGAAATGTTATTTTAAGGTTTAGGACCGGTTACATGGAGGACTTTAAGGCTCAGTATATATTGTACTGGGCAGGGAAGCGTGGAAGGGAGGACAACTGCTTAAGGAGAATTCATGGGATACAGTGGCTGGGGAATGGTTGACTCTGAAAGAGGAATTAAGAGCAGTATGGGCAAGAGATCATTGAGGCATCTGGTGCCCCTTAAGGGGGTTAACACTGACCTGTACAGACACACACAATACCACAGTCTCCCTTTTCCTTGTAGGACTCTAACAGTTGCTGGTGGCACTATCGGGCAAGGAGAAAACCCTCCTGAGTCCTGTCTGTGGTATCACACATCATGTCAGCAGCAGTGGCAACCAGTAACATGCAATGTGTTTGCAGAGTGAATGCAGTGTGGAGGACGCCTCATTTGAGTGTATCGGAGGCTGCCAAGAAGCGTCTGGTGCAGATAAACCAAGTGACAAATGCCCTCATATACCTTTGTGGTAGTGCAAAGGGGCACAGGAAGCTACAGAGCTTGAGCTGCTGCGTGGACAGGTTTGATGTGGGCCTGAAGCAAGCTCTGCACATAAGGCACTGCAGCATGGACACGACTGTGTGAAGCCAATTGGCATGGTGAATTTGAACCCTAATACTCACTGCTCCGAGCAGCATGGCTGAGTCACTGAGTCATTGAGCTGCTCTGGCCCTGGGGGTTGGGTAAGAAACAACCCGGCTTCATCAGGGGCTTCCTAACCATATCAGTAGCCTCATTTCTTCATCCTAACACCTCTACCAAGGTGTAGATCAAGGATGGCAAATTACCAACACCGAGATCCACATCAGAGATAAACCTCTGCTTTTCTAGTCCATTTCTGTTCTGGTATCTGCTGAATCCCTGAAGATGTATTGTTTGATAAACTACAGCAGAAATAATAGTGTACTTTTAGTAGTGACAGCTTTTTTCACCTGGCTGGCAAGCCATCCCAAAACACCTCTGGATTTCTGTGGGAGGGTCAGAAGCGAAAGCTGCCAACTGACTTCCTTGACAGCCCTGCTCTTAGTTAGCATGTCCCAGTGTCCCCCAACATCAGCCTTGTCCCAGTTTTTACAAGCGATCCTCTTTTTAATCCACTTTTTTGTAGCCACACTTGGGGGTTTTAACTCCACTGATTAACAGATATCAGCACCACAGCACCTTCTGCCTTCCCCTTCTCCACGCTCTGCCTCCCAGCAATCAGAGGGCAGTGGCTTTTTGCTAGCAATCTCTGCTCAGCAAGGAAGGGGCATCCCCAGGGCTGCCATTTTGAGCAGACATGAGGACACCAAGATGCCTGTATTGCTGGTGTGGGGCTTGATTCATGCCGGGAGCATTCTGCAAATTTACTAAATATCATTGATCTGCAAAAGAAACACCAGAAAAAGCTGCGGCTTCCCTCATCATAACAAGAAACTTTTCCCTCATAGGTAAGACACCAAGTCTTTTCTGTAAGCAATACCACTACCCATTTTGATGGAACCTTTGAACACAACCAGACAACATTTGATGGAAGGCAAAAGCTACCAGAGTACCAAAAAAGTGGCTCTGGATGTATTGCTGAGCTAGACAAACTGCTGCTGACTCATTGCCAGCTCATGCGGGACGCAATCATAAACATTTACAATTTTAGGTGTTTCCTGGTTAACTACAAAAACCGGAGGAATTTTACACATCCACCGAAGTGTGGTGTACAATGTCGAGGGACAGATCAGCGCAGCTCCCAGCTGCTGAGCACATGCTAAACATTTATGCCGGACTGAAGTAACGTGTCTCGGGAAAACCATCTTACATGCTGCAGAAATTGTCTGGGAACTCGCTTGCTGAGATTGGACTGGGTTTTTTTTCTAAAAACTGGTATTTTTCATTTTGGTTATCAAGGAATTGAAACAAGCATCAACAAGAAATATTGAGGTAGTCTCAGAAACAGCCCACAAGAAGGAAAGCTGAGCAAGGAGGATTTGTGTTAGAAGTTCTCTGATACAGACAATGCAAATATCCCTGCAAAAGGCTGTGCTGCTCCAGACCCAAGTGGCTTGAGCTTGATGGATCCGTATGGACCACAAGGGCAAAGCTCAGGATTAACTCTGAGCTTGGATTTTTTCTGCCAGGGAACCAGGATCCTTCCTCCAAGCTGGAGGCGGAGGATGAGACAAAATTGTGGACAGCTATAGACAAGCAGGGAATGTGGTGGTGGAAGTGCAGCCACAGCCCCAAATGAGCATGATGGTGTGGGTGCAGCTTCTGACTACCTCAACCACTGTGAAACATGGGACTTGCTGAAAAGATAAGTAGGGTTGGGCAAGGAATACAGCTAGTTAGCTCTGGACTGGACAACGGAGAAGGAGGACCTTCCTCTGTCACTTCACGGATAATCCTGCCTCTTGATGAAAGTGCTTGTTTGACAGTGTGAAGTCCCTTCCAAAATTTCCATTTATAAGTTATCATCAGTACAGCTGAAGATCCTTTCTTATCAACAAATGTGGAAGAAAAAGGGGAAAAATTATCTGATGTTGTTAAATTTTGCTTACCACTGAATGTTAAAGACAACTTCAAAACCACCGTGTTCTGACTCCCATGACAACTTGCTCAAGAACAAGGATATCCATCATGAAATAGATGCTCTAAAAAAATCTCTCTGCGGAACTTCAGCTACTTCAGCTGAGCAACGCAGACTATCTATATCTCAGTAACATCTGGTATATGTGTTTGTTGCTCAGCTTTAGTTTGTAAATATGTTTGCTCTCAGTGCCATGTGTTAATATAATTTTCCTTGTATGGGTGGTTTATTTTGCACTGTATGGCATAGTTAAGAATTTCCCATTTGTAACAAACACATCTTAGGAGTTTTGTCAAAATATATACAATCGTGAAAAGCTAATAGGTAACTGGCATTAAATTACACTGAATGTTGGTATGGTTTAGATTTAAGTAATCCTGAGTAAAGGCTATTGATTTTACTGAGTTGTGAATGTTCAGCACTTCTGAGACCCGGATCCATAAAGTGATGTTTTTATAACTGTGCAAACTAATAGCCTTAATTCCTAAGAACCGTCCTTTCCTCTCCTGAAAATAACAATCACATTCTTATTGTGACTCTTACACTCCCTGCAGATGTGTTTGCCAAAAGACCGGGGCAAAGGACTACAATCTCCAGCATACCAACATTTAAAAATAGCATGACAACACCAGTCTGTACATACTCCGTCTTCATCACATCAGAGACTGAAACTTTCTGGCAAAAGGAGAAAAAGCCATTAATACTCATAGCCTTTTATTAGCCAGGCCAGATTTGTTTTAATTTTCCTTTGGCAATAGCAGTAGCTCCATCAGACTGCACAAGCAGCTACACCTGAGCAGAATCCAAAAAGGACTCCTTGCTTCCACCGCAGAAATGTTAACTTCCACAGTGGCTGTGAAAGAGGTCCAGGTGCTTCAGTGCCAGGGGAGTCCTTCTGACAGTCACACAGCTAAAACTGATGATAACTCGCAATAAAACTGTTATTTTAGCCAATGTAACTGTGTGAAGATTCACCTAACCCACACCACATGCCACTGCTGAAAAGTTTCCAGTGCTTTTCAGAGGCACACACTCCTGGTTTATTCTGCTCAGGATAGAAGACACAACACAATCTCCAAATGCAAAATTTATGGGTGGTATGAAATCAGGTGTTTGTGGAGAAACGAGTAATATCATGAGGTAATAATTTGGTTCTGATTAAGCCCATTTCTAGGTGATTGATTTTTTGCAGTCTGAATTTGCTCCCCCAAAACGTGATTTTTGTGCTGCTTGTTGAAGCTGTGAGTTTGCAAAATCGTTCGGGCCCTCCCTCTTGCAGTCAGTTCACCTGAAGTGTTGGGTGATGGTGACTCCCCTGACATTTCCCTTCTGAAGGGGATGGCAGAGCTACCTTTAAACAGTCGTTCCCCCCACCAACACCACCTATTTTTGTATTCTGTTCTCATCTCAATTCTAGTGAGAATCATGCTTTGCAAACTAAATAGGGGGAAAAATGCAGTACTATCTGTGTTCACTTTTATTTCGTTTGTAGTCTAACCATGCATCTTAAAAACTTTGAGCTTTTGGTTTTGTTTGAAGCCAGCACATTAAGGTTCATTTATACTTACAAAAATATATATGTTGAAGTTGTTGTCTTTGAGAGCATCTGATTGTTATTCTTTGACAGAGCTGTCACTAGAGGGTCCATTTTGAGCTCATTCATTGAAAGCCGTGGCAGCAACAGCAGCCAGCCTTAGCTCAGTTCTGCCTCCAGAGATTTGCAGAGAAGCTATTTGGAGTTTATCACACAGTTTTGCAAAACACTACAGCCTTGGCAAGCTGTCATAAAGAGCCTCTCATTCCAACTGGGCTCGTTTACAAGTAGTATTTTATTACTCTCTGCTCTGTTTTACCCTGCACCTTGCAAAATCTTTCTTCACCTCTTTTACTCTGTTGATAGATTAAAAAATTCTGAAATACGACTCCAAAAAATGCTTGGAATTTTTAATGCATTTATAATTCAGGAGTTATCCAGCTCCACTCAGACTGGAGCTCTTTGATGCTAAGCCGTTCCACGTCCCAAACCCCCTTGGCCAGGGCCTGCAGCTGAAAGCCTTATCCTGAGCAGAGCCACTTCCCAAAGCCACTCTGCAGCCCCGTGACCGGTTCCCACCCGTGACCATGCCATTCGGTGACAATCAGTCACTTCCATCTGCTCTTTTCTTAAGAGAATTTTTAACTTGAGCACCAAAAGTCACCGGTGTCTGAAAAGCAATGGATTTCTTGTTCCTAAGGCGGATATCAGATTGAATGAAAAAGTCCACAAAGCCAATATCACCCCTGTACCTTGCCCTGTGGATGTTGGCTCTGCCACAAATGTGTCTCCGTGGGGAACTCTGCCGGTACAGCAGCTCCATGCCACCCTTTCCTCGGCGTAGCGTGACAAGGGATTTGAGGGTGTTCCGGGTAAGAAGTTCAAATTTGGGGTTGTATCAGACTTGTCATCTTAAGTACACTAATCTGCGTCAATAGAAACCTAGGTGTGCCCTCCCCACCAACTCTTGGCACTCCGAGCAGCAGTGCTGCCAGATCTCACAATTTTATCTCAGGGCACATAAACATTTGGTGCTTTTCCCAAAGTCTCAGCTCCTTGAGTCAAGTGATTATGTGCGCACACCAGCTTGCAAAGGTGAAGAGCCAAGTTCTTGCCACCATTCTGCCCTTTCCAGCAGAGATAAAATGTCACGGGAAGGGAAGAAAAATGCCCCATTTGACAGGTAAAATGTAGTGGATGGTACAGTCTTGCAAGCCAGGTGCACACTTGCAAGCTCATCACTGGGGCTCTGAGCCACATCCACTAGGAGCAAGGATATAAAGGAAGGAGCTGGGTTTGTGCAGCTGCCCAGCCTCCCGGGGATGCTCCGATTTTGGCTCCGTATTGATGCAAACCCATCCCACAACACTGCGTTTTCCTACTGGGAGAGAAAAGCAGCTGCCACCTTAAAGTTGCTATTTTGCACATGACTGCCTGCTAGCTAAGCTTCCCTCCCTTCCAGCACTTATGGTTAACTCCTGCTCTGTTTTCCTGTGTCTCTTAATCCTCGGAGGCAGTGTGTCCTCACATACTTCTCTGGTCAAGAAGGAACTGTCTTCTCCCTATATATCAGTTCCATTAGTCATATGAATTCCGTATGAGACTTAAAAATCATTGGCCTGCATGGGATCCTTGTACCTATTTAGTGGCAGTAATTCAGGTGATTTTTCTCTTCCACTTCTTGTTCATCCACATTAGTGGGTGACAGCCTGTAACAAATGTATTCGTACCTGGCAGATAGTATTTATTAGCATAAATTCCAGCTCTTTCATGAGGTAATTAATACCAAACATTTCTGTCATTTCATAAGATCATAATTTTGAGAACCATTTTTTTAAGCTGTGTAAACAATGGTGATTTACAATTTTGCAGATATGTGACTGAAACCAGCCCCTCTTTTTTATGCAGAAGGCTCTGTTTGTTGTAAAATGAAGTTTTCTCAAAATCTGGTCTGTAAAGCAGAGGCAACCCACACTCATTTATTTTTCTTCCAAGACTTTCTCATACTTAAAATAGTAGCTCCTTTTAAAATCATGTATTTGTGTCTCTGATGTCTGTTAATATAGCAGCAATTTCACAGTTTCCAGCAATAAATTTTTTGGATGACCACACCAAGAGTTTCATCCCTCTCTTAATCAGAGGAACTCAGTTTCCTTCTCCAGCCCAGCCTGGTCCTTCTAACTTTTGCATTCTCTTTCCCAAGGGAAGCTTTGTTTCCCTGTAGCTTGAAGAACCTAAAGGGTAGATTTCTTTTAAATTGCTTTTATGACACAAGAAAAAAAAAAGTTAAGAGTATCATATTTGTCTCCGGGGTTGGGAGCAATGCAGTACGGTGGTACACCCTCTCTTCTGGCACCCCCTTTGCCGCAAACCATATGGGTGCAGCTCTGTTCTGTGGGGATGCACAAATCCTTGGTGGAGGGGTGTTGGGGTCAGGCCCCCCAGGCCCCTCTGGGGACCCTGAGCCAGTGTCACAAACGGAGGCTGAGAGGGATTTCAGCTGAGGGCTGCGGGTGCAGGGAGGCAGAGACCCCCCACATCTTTCATGCAGTGTATTGAAGGGCTCATCATACGGCAGCTTTTGATCACTACCCACTTTGGACGAGAGCCAGAAGCAATGACGTAGAGATGAAAGCTTCTGTATCCCAAAAGCAATCCTCTAAGCCATCCAAGTCCCTCTAAAGCTCTGACTGTTTGCTAGCTGAAGACTTTTAGGTTGGTTATGCAGCAAGGATAAGAGTGAAAATGCTCCTGTACAAAACACCAGCATTCTTTTTGGTTTTGGATTTTCAGGCTGCTTCCTTTCAAGTATTTATTTATTTGTTTGTTTATTTTTGCTGTACTACTGCCCCTTAGGAGATTCATGCCCACTCTATAGCAAGGGGGATGAGGCTGGCTTAACCCCTAAAAATGAGCTACCTGGCATACCTCTTTTATTAGTTCAAAGGAGTCTTATTAGTATAGACTGTTCTATTTAAATTACATGTTTATGCTGCTTGAGTTTACAGACTTACATTAGCTTTAATTCTTACACTGGAATAAGCAGTAAAATAAAGCTGAAAAACATCCAGTGCTGCCAGGGTCACATTTTTCAGCCGAACTGCTAAGGGGATATTAAGCATACTTTTACTCTTTTCAATAAATTGTGATTTCTCCTTCTCCCAAAGTCAACGGAGGAATAGTGTTATGTGTTTGTTTCTTTTACCTCTTTGTAAAACTCATTGTGTTCTACAGTCTTTGGTACAGGGGACCTAAGTCTGCAAAGCACTTACACATGGACAAAAAAATCCTCAGAGCAACTCCTGAAAGCAGCTGATTAAAATCAGGTTGATTTAAGAGGCAGAGAATATTCTGATCTCCCTGATTTTAATCAGGCTGTTTCAGGAGATGGCCCCGACGCTCAGTGTTATTTTCAAATGCTTGATCCCTGTGCTACATGAATTTGCTATTACAGCAGGGTCAGCAAAGTGCTATCTCTGCTGAGATCAATGGGAGTTTTGCTACTGACTTCAGTGAAGTCATGATTCACCAGTGATATAGCTGGGGTTTATCTACTTCTGATTCGACTGCTGCAGCATTCCCCCATTTCTCATACATACTGAACGTGGATATTTACACGTATTTGGCATCTGTGGACATTATTGGCTTTGGCCAGATAACCCCAGTGCAAACACTAAGTTTAACCATTTAACCATTACAAAGACTAAATTTAATATTATTCTACTAGTGAGGGCATAACACACAAATATCTACACCACCATTTGATTCTTGAGAAGATGAGTCTTTGTGAAGAAATTTGATGGTCTGTATGAAGGCCATAAAAATCCCTGTGCAGGATTTGAGCAAAATGGAACAGCTCACAGATCTGGGCTCTTATGCAATGATTTAAGTTTGCAGAGCAAAAGGTACCCAGGAGGTCTCTATAAAAACCTCAGATATGCATTTTTCCCAAATCACAGAAATATTTAAATAAAATCACACTCCTTAGTATGCTCGCCACCAGATTAAAATGTTTAAAAGATGCCTCTTGAATTCATGCCTAGAAACATGTTGATTCACTGCATGCTGGAGAAAGGAACCATGCAGCTTGCTGCTAAACATCATTCTCTGATCTGGGCTGCTTCTCAGTTGAATCAGGCTGGTATTACATGCCGTGTAGCTGGTAGAACTGGTCTAATTCCCTGGTGTCATAGTTCAGGGAATTTAAAGAAATAATCCAATACTGGAAAGCATACAAAGATATAAAAAAAAATAAAAATTAATTTACAGTTTATATGTGCAAGAATCACAAATAGAATTAAATTCATTAATAGAGTCATATGGCTACATTCACAGCAATGTGCAAACCCATTAAAAGCTCCAAGTCAAATTCTAAATAGAAAGTTGAGGGTGGCTCTTCATTTAATTTAAAAGCTTTTTTTTTTTAACTAAGAGTCTAACTGTATTGTGGGCGGTGTTCTACTGCTGAATAATTTCTGCACGTCAGAGCCCTCAGCACTTCAAAAAAAGGTGATCAGCACCTCAAAGAACATGGACCTAACTCTAGCAAGCAAGAGAATTTTGGTCATTTAATGTTAATGAAAAACAAATTTGCAGTAAACATTAGGCATACTAATGAAATTCATTCAAGTGGCAGTGGATTTATGTTCTATTTATTATTTTTTATTCAAGCAATTGCAATTACGTGAAGAGAAATGGAGATTCGTACACAAGTTATTAGTTTGAGTCGTTAAAAAAAAACCCTTAAGAACTCCATAAATCTCTTTGAAATTTCCTTTAACTTTAGATTCCTATCAAGGAAAGTATTTTAATGAGGAAATGAAAGTGTAAGTATGTCATATCTGAAGTTTTAATTGAGTTTGTTGACAACACTCCAATAGCAGCAGCAGCAGCAGAGTGCAAGCAAGGACTTTGAAACAAAGGCAAAGAGCCAGCCAGTTTGTGAATGGCAGCTTATATGCAATTGAATATATAACCATATAGAATATTTTGTCCTAGTTTCCATTGATAAGAAAGTGTGTGTCTTGAGTCTGAGACTATGGAACCTGCATTCACAGCTGAACAAGTCTGAACGTGATGGTGGTCTTGATTCAGCTCTCGCTAATATTTACTTTTCAAGAATCACAGTACGCAGAGGGATAGTTTAATTGAAGCTGCACCTAGGAAGATGGTAGGAAGCTTGTGGGGAGATTGCAGCTGCCTGTGCTCTAGTGGCCGAAGAGCAGTGCCTCCAGGTGGACACCCACATTACCAAACTTGCACTCATCTGCACCGTCCCCCAAGGTCAGAGGCTGCTTTCGACAGTGTTTGCTTTAACTGTTTGTTCAGAATTTTTCACATTTGCCAAATTAAATGAGTACATTAGCTAGTGCCCCCACCATCTACTAGTAGGATATGATGTCAATGGAGTAAGGTACACAGCTAAAAGCGCTGTTCAAAAGGTCACATTCAGCTGCTCTCTTCTCATCACCCAGAAGAAAGAAATCTGAAAAACACGGCACATGATCTCTGAACATCACCAGTGGTACTTCTCATGTACACACAGCCAGGATCAAAATATCAAACCATTTACAAATATAAACACTACTAACCAGTTGACTTACAGCTCAGTCAAAGAGGAATCACAGTTTTCTAGCAATTCCATGTCTCATAAAAAATATCAGCTGCTTCTGGCTTCAGAGTAAATATGTGCTTTTGTTATCAGGCACCTGACATTTGCAGGATGAATCCTATGTGAATTTTAAGATAGAGAATGAAAGTGAAAGTCCTTCTCATCTGATGAAAGGTAAACTGAGTAATTCCTGGGAAGATTACAATTTTCTGGTCCTGAAAAGAAGTGCTTGGGTATTGTCAGGGCAACTTAATTGTCCATTTCCAGCAGATAACAAGAAACGAGCACTACAAAGCTCCGTTTGTGTCACCAATGCAAATCACAAATCTTTCCCATAGAATTGGACATTGCTGAGATTATTCAGAAACAGACTTTGGTACAGGAGGAAATAAGATCTCTTTGAAATATCATGTTAAAAACTTTCAGGCCTACACAAGATGCCTGAGAGGAAATGAAAAGTAGCAATTTCCCAATTCATTTGATTTTTAAATCAGGACTGCGATGATTACTTCAATTCTTTTGTATTCCTGTCCTGAGAGACAGAAAATGTTTCTGGGTGAACAGGTAGGATGAGATCTAGATAGCATTTAAATCCTGTTTCAAAGACCTCATGAATTTTACCTCATCGCCACCATGGGTTTGAAACCACTGCCCATTTTTGGCACAAAAGAAAGAATAAGTGATGGAAATTGCATTTCTGTGGGATGGGGAGATAAAGACATATAGAGGAAAAATGCTGCAGTTTCCTAATGATCTGACTCCACCAGACTTAAGCCAGCAGAGAACACGGCCGTTTTTCTTCAGAAAAATTGTACATTCTTGTAGCAAAATTCCTACCACACATAAGACACGGTGTTTTTAGGAGATAGGAGTACCTCACTTTACATGAGTTAAATTAGTGTTAGAAACAGTGTTTTTTGTGTTGTAGAAGTTCACTTTTTGTTGTTTCAGTTCCATATCCAACCAGAAGAATAATAAGTACAATGAAACAGAATACAATTAAGGTTTGCTGCTATTTATCAGTAAAAATAGTGATGTATTAATGCAAGACCTGTCTATTGCAAAAACTTAAGCCTCAGTGACCTGAGGTTAATATTCATGTATTTAGATTGTTGTCAGTTCCCAGAATTTAAGAAAAGCCCCAGGTTTAACGGGGTCATTAGAGTAATCATAGGAGGCTGCTGTTAGAAGTGCTGGATTGAGCTTGAACTGTCAATCACTTCCAAAAGTAATGTACATATATAAACAAGGTTATCAGGTGACCATGAAATGTCTTTTGACATCAGCTAGCAAGAGCAAAACTCTTGGAGGCTGGGTCAGAGGAAGGGCTTGGAAAGCCCTGCAGCTTCCCCAGTGCTGACCGAAGAGAAATGTCTATCTTCTTGGTTGCTTCTGAGGCAAACGCTGTTCTGGGTTTGTTTTTTTTAGGTGGCATAGTTCTTTAGAAGTGCCTATGTTAACAGAAGAGAGAGTCCTGGTAGGAAATCCAAGCTGCTGCCGCCTTAGGAGAAACTTTAATGCAGCCATGCAGCTTCATGGGGAAGCGGGAACATCATTGCTTATACAGTATCAGATATAAAGCTTCATACAGAGAAAGCTTTTGTTCCAGTTGGCTCACATGTCAATTTATTAATAAAAGTGAAAAAAACAAAGAAATACTAGAAAAAATAAGTGGAGGAAAAGAGCCTTGGATTTCTTTAGCTGAAGTACTGTACTACAAGCCTCAATATCAGACTGTTCCCTTTGGCTTTCGGTGGGAGAGATGAAAACCCACAGAATCTGGGGCAGCGGCAGGGACCGTAATTCCTCCACAGCACTGACCCTCCATCAGCTGGATACAAAATAAGATGCCCCGAGGTATTCCAGTGGGCCTGGGGTAATCAGTGAGGCGGGAGGGACTGATCAGGAGACCGACTCCTGTCTATAGTGCTGTCCTCAGCTGACCCCAGGGATTTCCGACTGGAAATCAGAGCTACGGCTAATGCTGCTTGACACAGAATTAACTCTCCCAGGGCCTCCTCTTTGCTTCTGCAGAGCTGTCATGGAAAAAAAATATCTGAGTTGGACTGTGTGCTCCCTACAGGGTCATGCTGTGAGGAAAACTAAAAAGACAGAAGAGAAGCATGGAGGGGGAATCCCTTAAAAGATCCATCGTGCAGCCCCATAGGGTACAGGCTGAGGGAAAGTCCATAGCTTAAACCAGTATAAATATCATATATCTCCCATATCTTGCCCACAGGAGTAACAATGGTCTGCAGCAAAAAGCAGCAGGAGTTCTGCATCATTTTTCATGCTGGTGTATTCAGATAGGAACTAGAAAATAAACTTTGAGTTTCATCACCTTTTCAGACTTCAAACATATATATAGCACTGCTTTCTCTCTCTTATAATTGCAAGCAGAAGAGAGTGTTTAATCTGTTATAACCAATTTAGCACCACTCAAGAGCGTAACAATGATTTCCTCCTCAATCATTTTATCCTCTTACTTTTTAGGTGCAATTCATTGTTTCGTAGATTTGCTAATTTAACATGCACATATCTTTCCAGTGGAGAATGGTAACAGGAACTTTTACATCTAGAATAATGCAAAATTCCTCCAAACTCTTCACCAAGACGTGAGAGAGACACCCATGGTATGGAGCCCCTGGGATTTCCTCAGATAGCCTCTGCAGCATCACCTAACCCTAGGTCCCTCCTGGCAACCCAACCTCACGGGCTTCCCGAGCACGAAGGCCTCCTCCCAGGCAAGAGCAGCTGGTCCTACAGTGTCTGTCATCAAGGAGAGTGCAGGCGGACAGGCATTTCTCGAGGCTGGATGAGGAGTATTGCATTTCAGACCAGAACCTGGGCAGGCCAAGAGGCGTTGAGGGACCACAGGCAGCAGATCCCTTAGCTGGAAGCTTTCTCCTGTCTGCAGAGAGACGGATGTTATCTCCTCTGTGAACAAGCCGATGGCTACTTACCAGGAACTTTGTACAGTGCTGGACTTCAGGTTAACTGGAGCATGTCAACCCTAGGTCAGCCCAGAGCTGCCTCAGCAGTTACAGGGGGTTAACCTTCACCCACGGAGCTCCGTTTTGAACGTGTTAACATTTGCAATCAGTAATGTAACAGCACAAATTCTTCCGATTACGCAGAATGAAGAACTTCCGAGGGATGTTGAGCAAATCATGAGTTAGACATTGCCCTGGAAACACCCCTGGACCTCCCTTCATGCGCTGCATTTTTTTGCCTCCTGAAAAAGAGGTTTCTGCAAGCCATGCAAACGAGTGAATTCAGCATGTGATTCCAGAGCAGTATGCAGCTCTTCTCTTGCCACATACACAGACACTGTTTTTAGTGCACATCATCACATAGTGATTAGTGGCAACATGGCATTTACTCGGGGGAACACAGCCAACCTAAACATGAAAACCCACATTGACTCAGATGGACAGACAGGCATATAAACTTTATTTATTTTGTCAGGCAAGTAAGCAAACTGTAAAAATAAGAATACAAAAATCTGCTCTCATGTTTGCTTTGCTCAGGGATAAAGTGATTTAACAGAATTACCAACCATGATTTTTTCTGAATAGGGTTACACATACTAGCCTGTTACCGCCGCTGTAGCTAAGCTGCACTCGGCTCAGTAGCAGATGCAAGAGAGAAAAAAGGGAGAGGGACTCTCCGCCGCCTCTTTATGCCTTTCTTCTGGTGTTCTCAAGGGATACGATAAAGATATTGGCCTCAGGAATGACCTCAGTTACGCTCAAACCTAAGGGGCTGTTGCTACAGCAAAGGGTCACTGGCCTGTAATAGCATTTACATCATGCTGCCTCCTCCTCGCCCGGCTGCTCAGTGGGTAGAGCTGTCACTCGGGGTCCTGCTGGGATGGAAAGGTTCCTCAGGAGACCAGTTAAGGTGCTTTATGGCCCTTTCTGTTATGCTGGAGTTACAGAAGTGCTATATATATTGTGAGAGTAACGTTCTGGTCTGATATTTGTATTCCGTATATATTTCATCTTTCATAGCCACCGGAGACTCTATCAGATGACAAACTAGCTCTCCAGATATTAAAGGTTTAGTGCCACTGATACAAACAAATGAAAAGGACAAAGGTTTATGCTATAAATATGAAACACAGAGTGCAATCAAATTAGGTTTTTTTTATATCTTAGATTAAAATGTCCCTTTCCCCTTATTTTTTCTGATTTGAGCTTAAATCTTTCAAGGTCAGTGCTTCTCTGGGGTAGTTTTGTGATGTCTTATATGCCCTTTCCTGATTGTCTCAATGGTGTTCCTCAAAAGAATATTCTCCTAACATTTTTATCTTCTTTAATACAGGATTTTTTTCCTGAAATTGTGTCAAGAAAAGGAGAAAAATCTCTTATAAGAAGTGGTGCTTTTTTTAGAGAAAGATTGCTTTCTGTCAGAATCATTCCATGTAGCATGGCATTATAATTCAGTTTTGCTACCCAGCTACAAGAAGAAGCATTTGTGAATAGAGTTGAAAGGACAGGAGAACAGAAACCAGAAGGCTAATGCCATTCAAATGCACTACTCTCTGTAACCTTTTTGTGATTATTTTTCCCTACTCTGTTGGGCTAGATGGAAGTCTATAATATAGACTATAAAATATATAAAATATATTAGCATTTATGTATTTAATATATAAAACTTAGTTAAAGCCTTTTTGATGGAACACAAAATCCTCCATTTATTTAGTTTACATGAGCATATAAGAAGGAGCAACACATACAACATACTAATTTCATGCTGGGAGGGTGGGGCAATCCTTCATTTTCATCACCAGAAGTATTTTTAAACAGCTGTCTGTCCATGGCTGAATTTTAAAATACCAGAAATCCAAGGGAGTCAAGGAATATAAAACCCCTTACATGATTCAGGTATCTCCTTGCCTCAATGCCTGCAAGTATTTTTCTATCTTGGATAATTGTGCGGGTTAGATGTTTTAAATCAAGGCCATGTAAGAATAACCAAATTATCACGCTGTGTTACATTTCTTTATGCAAACACTGCCATAATTTTTAGTAATGAACCCAAGATAATAGGAAACAATAATGAACTCTTTTAAAATATAAACCCCACGTTCTGTTTCAATATTATCAGGAAGCTGAATTTCTCACTAATACGTTATGGACTTCTCAGCTATTTGCATGCAGCAAGGGTAATTAGAATGATAGTATTTTAAAAATAGACTCACATAACATTTTTTAGTGTAATCAGCCATGGATGAGGCCCATCTGTCATATCTAGTCTGTATGACTAATTGTTAGTGGTCTCTAATTGAAATTTAGATTTATTAAATAAACAGAGATGCCATTATAAATGCACTAATTCAATATGTGGAGGAGGGAGGGCAGGATATGAAACTGGGCAGTAGCTTCTAAGCATTGTTTATGTTTATACATATTCAGATTAATATGTTCCCATCTACTACCAGGCCAATCCCTCTGCAAGGCATGTCAGAGCAGGCTGGCAGATGTCTAAATCATGGCAAACATTCTCCTCCTCATTTTTTCCACCGTTCAAAGAGGGTTGTGAATGGAAGATGGGCTTTGGCTTTTTAGAGGTTTATGTTTTCTAGAAGCTCCTAGAAAAAAAAAAGGTTGCTCATTATTATTATGAAATATGGTAAGCTCCAGAAGGTGACCTGTAGTTTTATATACACCATAACAGTGGCCAAGGCCAGCAGAGTGTCAAAGAATCTGTATGCAGAGAGCAAACAGATCTTTTTTACAGACCTAAGATGAAATCCTAGCCAGATTGATGGCAAAACTCCCATTAACTTCAAAAGAGTCAGGATTTCACTCCTCGGAAGTGAAATGTATTTCTGTGATGTGCTAAACATCCTCAGCTGGCATCAGGTAAGCTCATCAAGGAAGGAGGCTGCTCAACCCCTGCAAACTTGAGTTCTTCATCCCTAGAAAGCAAAGCAACTTCTTCATGCTCTACCAGGAAGTGTTTTCACAATGACTATATGGCTAATTTTTCTTCAGTGGAATAAATAACCACAGCACATACACAGATGTCATCACCAGATGCAATTTCTCAGTTGGTGTCACTGTAGAAGCTAGAAGCAGAAAAATCACCAGTGAGCTCTGTGTTGCTTTATTTTTGCTTTACGTTGTCACTTATTTTAGCAACTCCATATTTTCTCTGCTAATCTGTTTTATTATGGAGGTGTTTTAGCTTTCTGTTTGGAAAACAAGGCTGAGCACTAGATTTAATCCCAAGGATATAAGATCATGCCTCCTGTGAGAGCCTGTAATTCTTTAATGACTGCAGCATTGGCATGTCGGGTATGTGCATGGGCAAGAAGTGGAGGATATTTTTTAGCAGCTAGTAGCTTGATCCTGCAGCCTCCTGAGCAGCTTTAAATTGCAAGCACTATCCTGAGAACTGAGGGCACTCAGTGCCCTGCAGGGACTGCCAAGGATTTCACAGAACTGGCACTTTCGGAAGAGTGCAGCTCTGTGTGTTTTCAGAGATGAATTTTGGGACTTCTGCCACACAGAGGTTTTTTTCCCGAGTTTTTTCTTGTTGTTTTGAAAGAGCTCCTTTTTTTTTCATAAGAACTAAACCCAATCCACTCCAAGTAAAAAATGCTCATTTAAATAGATAACCACTTACAGCAGATGTACCAGAGAGCAGTGTCAGAAAAAGGCTGGCAATGCTAGGCTATTAACATAAGAGGTCAAATCAGACACTGCTCTTGGATTCAGCAGAGCCTCCAAAAACAGTTTATGACCAGAAAGGTCTCCCTTTTGCTTAGGTATGTCTCTTTTTGCCTCTCAGCTCTGCCTTGACCCTGTTTATACTGGCTGTGGGAGAGCTTCTTTCCAGAGCACAGTTGTAATTAGGGTAGGAAATATTGTGGGGCTGTTAGGAGACTGCAAGCAGTTCTCACACGGAAATAAGCAAGACCAAGGGCAATGTTTTGGAGAAAAAAATAGTATATGAATATGGATGTCATGGTTGCTCAGTTGAGAGGAATGTGGAGCCACTGTGGGAAGAGAAGTCAGATCCTATCTTTGTCTAAAACATTAATGCCCCGATTCTGACTGCTAAACATAGAGCAGGATCCACAGCCATTGCATTACCCATAATTATCATGATCATGCCTGTATGGTCGCAGCTTAAAAAAATATTTTTATATTCTACTAAACATTCCCACTGTTGATGGGAGACATTCTTCTTTAAGTGTGAACAGCATTGTCCCTCAGTTATCACATCAGGTGAAAGCTGGATAAATCCTGCGCTCGTTGCCACCTAAGCACGTAACTGGGGAAGGAAAGAGCAGCACGGGCTCTTCCTGAAGAGGAAGTGCATCAAACAACTTCATTTTCCTGCTCGTACCATTCAAGGCTGCAGCAACTGGGTTTTTTATGGTCTAGAAGGCATTTCCCCCACTTTGCGATACGCAGCCTGCTTTTGGTGCTGAGCTGATACGAGGCGCTGCTCTTACCCAGGACTGCTGAACTGTCACGTTTGTTATCCCGGCTGGAAGAGAAAAACTCTACTGTTTTGAGTAATCATCTGTACATCCATCACTGCATACTTCTCTTTGGCTTCCTATTTTATACAGTTGATGGTGCTTTTGCTTTGTAAGCCAGTGTCACAAACGTTAGCAGTCTAAGCCTGGTCTTCATTATTCTTTTGTCCCTTTTCCAATAAACGATTTTCTCTCCTTGGCTCTTCATCACTTTTATGGTGACTTGCTCATATTTTGAATCCTAGGATTTTGCTTACTTTACACTGGCAATCCTTTCTTGTGGCTTGCTGTAAATTGCAAATTATCAAAACAACCTAATATTTCAGAAAAGCGTGTGGGGTGAACAGAGGGAAGGAAAGACTTTGTGCTTCTTTGTTTTAAAAACCCGGTCTCCCCCCTCCTGCTTTTACCCTCCCACTCTTCCACCAGGCTCTGCCTCCCTGAGCCCGAGGTGTACTATCCTGAAACCCTTCCAAGAGAGTCGGGAGCAAAACCTAAGGAGCTTGAGAAACTTGAGCTGCCCATTTGCAACAAGGTTTGAAAATGTTACTGACAGCCTCAAAAGAGCCCGCGACTTTAGCTGCCGTCCCGGTGTCAGCCCACGCGATCTCCCGCGGCGGGTGGCTGCTAATGCCTTTCTTTTTGCTGAGCTGAACGCCCCCAGATCCCCCCTCCTCTGCCCGCTCTCTCTGCAGGGTCCAGTCCCTCTCACCAATCCCCAAGCGGAGGCCAAAAAACTCCTCTTCCCAGTTTTGCGGACGAGATGCTCAGCTATGCAAACTGGCATCACGCCGCTGACTCAAAACCAGAAAACAAAAAAAAAAGCAGAAAAAAAAAATACGCGCAATGCTTTAGGCCAAGTGGCCATGCAATATTGATGCAGCACTCAGGGTTGGGGAGGATCTTTCGCCTTACACCTCAGTCCCTGAAATGTAACTGGGATCTAAATGAACTCTGTGATACTTTTTGTAGCTATTTTAAGTCCTTTTCCCCCAAAAGCCCAAGCCCCATTTAGCTTTGCCCAAGCCACCTGCTGGGAAGTTGGGTGCCCTGCAGCTTGTCGGCTTTGCAGCCTGTCAATCAGTGTTTGCTGTCACAGGACATCAACATCTTTAGATCTGGTAAATAAAAATGAGGTCAAGCCTATAACGTTTTCCACTGAGTGAAAATACATAAATGTTGCCTCTGTGATTAAACTCTCTTTTCTCCGCTTGTCTTAGGGATTTACTGCTTACGCGCAAGCTTATCCGAATCATAACTCGTTCAGTTTTGCACCTATGCCTCCCAGTTTTTATCCAATTATTTCAGCTCTCTGGTTTTGTAAACTTTTATTTCTTGGGCTGTGCCCCTTCCCATCAGGAAATGTCTTCTGGGGTCAGTTTTGAAAGCAACGCACTATGATTTAGCCTCATGCCTGCCATTAATGCCAGTGGGAATCAGGCTGCTAAACCTCTGAACACTGTCTTTAAAATGTACCCCATAGTCTTTGAGCTCTCACTGCATTTCCAAGCATTTCTTTATAAGATACCTTACATCAGACACATATATGCTAGCGGACTAGCCAATGAAAATACACTTTTTTCTTCTTTCTTAATTGAACTGGCAGAGGAAATGAATGAAAGCCCGGGGGGAGCGCAAATAAAAGGGTCAGGGTCAGACAAAGAAGGTTAATGCTTTCTGCAGAATCTCATCACAGGACTTAGTAGTGCTACGGCACAACTGGGGAGGAGATTATGCGGCTTGGTCAGCAGCGTACACAGGACAACAACATCAACACTGAGCTAATTAAATGAACACAAATTACGACAGCTTTCAGGATCAACAATTTTCCTTGCAGCGCGTGTTTAAAACTGATTTTAGATGTTACCAGGATGAGCAGCTCCGTATAGGATAAAGCACAAGTTGTTTACAGAACTGCCTACTATTTTCTTACATCTCCTCCACCAGTCTACACAGAGTTTGTATACGAAAATTTACATAAAGCATTCAATTGGCCTTGCTAATGTTTCTATAATGATCAGCCTGCTCAGACATCCTGTTCCTCTGCCAGGGAAAATTGAATGAGGGAAAAATACTGAATCAGAGAAATGTTTTAAAAGCTTTACATGGCATTTGCTAGCATCCCAATAATCTGTACAGTCCTGTAACTGTGCATTTTATTAAAATCCCATGTGTTTATTTGAGCTGCTGGAATCATTCCGCTTAATTAACAGAAGAGAAGGAGGCAAGGCCCTGCCTTAAATTTACACACCCAAACCCAAATCCTGTAAATTCCTGTGCATGTGCTTAATTTTATACACCTGAATAGCCCCTTAGGGGCCAGAGCTACCCAGTTGTGTCATTATGGAGGGATGCTCCACTGACAGAGATTCACACTGAAGTACCTGCAGGCTCCTGAAAGCACCCCAGGTGCCTCTAATTTCCCAAATTGGGATGCACTTGGCTCCACTGGTATTTCTGCAGTTTTTGTGAATGGGTGCCTTCCTGCAGTCACAGGAGGTTCACATGATGCTTGGTCAAAGCCAGCGAAGGAAATTAAGGTGAGTGGGGTTGTTCAGATGCAAAAGCCTGTTTGGGGAGCCACCGTCTCCATGTGGAGACAGCGTTCAGCAGAAAGGGGGAAGACTTCATGAGGTGCCTTGATCAGCTCCTAGGAAGTGTTGGAGAGGACCAGATGGTTGTGGTCCATGTGGATAGCAATACTGTAGGAAAGGCAAGGCAAGCAGCGGGGAGAGTGGGAGAGAGATTATGTGAGGTGCTAGAGATGAAGATGAAGCTCTGAGGTGCTGACGATGAGCTGCCTCTGAAGTGCTCCTGGTACACACACACTACCAGGGAAAAAGAGGCAGAATATTTAATGCCTGGCAAGAAGTAAAATAAAGGAACAGGAACCCATAATCTAAGTGAAGGCATCAATATAACAGACATCAGAAATACACTGGAAAGAGGACAGCAAGTGGGACACTGTAATACCAAATATTCAGCAAGTTTAGAGTAGGCTGTGCTAGAATCAATAAAATTAACAAATTAACCACATCAGTATGAAATGTAAAATCTGTCTGGATTGAAATTCCAGGCATAGATAGGAAGAATATGTCAGCACTATAGCATGGGAAGAACGTTGTGTATGATACTTCCTCTGTGGCCAGGATGTTGACACCAGCTGGACTATACGGGGGAATTCCAAGATGCCAGAGAGGCAGGAAAGGCAATATCAAATGTCAGACTTCAATTATTTCCATGCAAAGTGGCCAGATATTGCACAAGGATGTAATGTGAAACAGTCAATAAGTATTTCATGGAGGAAATGGTTAGGGATATTGATCAGAGAACAGACAGTTCTGGAACTGGCTTGGAGGAGAAACACAGAAATGAGGAATTTTGTTTAAAAGAAGCAAAATGGGACAACAAAGAAAATTAATTCTTTCCTGCCGGCAAGGAGTCTGCTAAAGGACACTGTGCTGAAAGCACAAGGCCAGTGCACATTATTCATCAAGTAGGCTTGAAAATGGGCAGTATGTGGTAGCTTTGCAAGACAGCAAGATAAGGGATGTTATTAGAAGAATAACTGCAAATCCTTCAAACATCTAAAGTTGGATCCAAATGAATAAGTTAGAAAGCAACAGACACTCTGGAAGACCACATGAAGAAAAACAATTAGACAGCCAAAAAGGAGTTTGATGAGTTTCTAGCAAAAAGAAGTCAAAACTAGCTATAAATCTTTTTCCCTGCAAATCAGGAGCAGAAAGCCTGCCAGAATAATCTGTGGAGTCCCTTGATTACCGGAGTTCTGAGGAAGCACTCAGAGAAAATACAGCTATTGGAGAAACTAAATGAATCCTTTGCATCACTTTGTTCACTGTACACGAGTAGATTCCCATGTCAGAAACCTTTTTCTGACATGGGAATGTCAGAGGCGACCCTCATCAGCAAGTCTGTCTGAAACAGCTATGCCCAGGAACCAGGTCTGGGAACACTGTAACAAAATGAACCCGGACTGGTTGCCAAGAACCAGATATCACCCAGGAGTTTCAACAGACCTCAAGGATGAAATCACTAAATGACTAATAGCGGATTATAACTCTGTGCTTTGAACTCCCCTGATATCCAAAAAGTGGTTATCAAATATCAAATGCCAGGCCAACATTTTTAGAGAGGTTCCAGGGGAGATGTGAGAAACAGCAGACCTGAAAGTCTGAAATCTGCACTAGGCAAATTAGTAGAAAATGTAATGAAGAACAGAATTCATTGACACATCAATAAATTTGATTTACTTGAGAAGAGTCACCATGACCTTTGCCGTTTTTACTTATTGGAGTTGTTTGATGAGATCAACGAACTTATAGATAAGAGCAATTTAGCTGATATAGTCTACTTGGATCTCCAAAGGCTTTCAGCAATTTGTCCCTTGATTCACCACCACAGGCTTTTAAGGGAATGAAGCAGCTACGTCACGAGAAGATAGTCACTGCATAATAAAAAGATATTTAAAAGACAGGAAACAACCTGGAAAAGGGAGTGAACAGAGAGGAGAGAAAGTTTGCTGGCAACAGCGAAACATTTATGCTTTTAAGGACAAGGGCTGGCTTTATGAGTAGTACTTTAGTAGTACTTTATGACACTTAGTGACTAGACAATAAAATGGTAAATGAGGTGCAGTGCAGATAAATATAAAGTGATAGATAGTGGAGAAAAACAATTATCCTTTCATAACTAAAACAAAATGATGTGAGCTGGCCATTAGCACTCAGGAGCAAGACCTTGGGACTTATTTGACAGCTCCATGAATATGCCAGCTCAGCACTCAGTAGTGGTCAAAAAGCCCAGATGAACTATTAGGGCTTAGGAGGATGGGAAAATAAAATTAAAAGAGGGAAGAACATTCCGCTAGTGTGTAAACTCGTGACTGACCCATATCGTGAATAGTCTGTGCAGTTCAGAACTTCTTATCTCAAAAAAAGCTCCAACAGGGAAGGTTTAGACTGAACATTAGGAAAAAATTCTTCATGGAAAGGGTGGTCGGGCATCTGAATAGGCTGCCCAGGGAGGTGGTTGAGTCACCATCCCTGGATGCATTTAAGAGACGATTAGATGTGGTGCTGAGGGATATGGTGTAGGGGAGGACTTTGTAGAGTAGGGTAGTTGGTTGGACTCGATGATCCCAAGGGTCTCTTCCAACCTAGATGATTCTATGATTCTAAAAGGGTGCAGTAAAATCAGAGAAAGTCCAGAGGAAAGTAACAGGTTTATTATAGGTCTATCATCTTAGATACCTGGCCAGCAACAGAAAGCTCCAGTACAGGCAATGACTTTACCAGGGTGGGATGCTTCAGTCTGGAAGAGAGACAACTTAATGAGAGAGGTCTACAGCATGAAGAGTGAGATGGTAAGGATGCTCAGAAACCAGTTACTTGCTGCCTTCTCTAACACAAGGGCTTGGGAAGAGGGAGGCAGGGTAAATACCGAGTTACAAGGAGCCACAATAAATTCAGGGGACATCCAAGAATCTCACAGATGGGAAAACCTTTGGAAGTTAGTGAATACAGAGACACCACATCTATCTCCGAAGTTCCTGACAGCAAGTAGCCTGGAATTGTGAGAGTACCGTTTTGGGTGTGTCTGGGGAAAATGCCCTATATGTTCATCCTGCTCTTATTCTTCACTAGCCATCCACCTACAGCCGCTGTTGGAGGGAGGGTGCTGGGCTAGCTCAGCCTTTGGTTTGGCTGGGTGCCGTCATTCGTATGCTTTTATGCTGTCAGCCACGGACACAGAGTGCTTAGTCCCATCCTAGGCTGGGCTTTCCTGTGAGATACCCTGCCCCACACACACACGTTGACACAACTGCACCTCCAGCCCTGCCCGAGGCTGTCTATGCCCTTCCTCAGCCTTTCCCCTCCACACTCCCCTGCCCCATGCTGCAATCTGCCGCCGTCCTCCCCCAGGCAGGTGGTGTCTTGGGGGTCCCTGACTTCTGCCAGCAGCTAACAGCCTGCCTAGGAGTGCAGGGTGGTCCTTCTTACCCGGGGAGACGACGAGTACACCCAAAGGTTGCTGAGCCTGTAGGATAAACGTGTAATAAAACCCAGAAATAACATACAATTGTCAAGTACAAAAACCTTTCCTTACTGTGCAGCAAGCTGTACTGGCCTCACCCAGTATGCTGGCAAGCATTAAGCCTTGAAAGCCAGCCCACTAGTCACAGCCCAATCCATGGGGTGCTCATCCCATCAGAAGATTTAAAAGAGCCATAGAAAACATTTGCATACAGGCTTAAGGCCCTTTATGGGGCCCAGACCAACTGCTCAAAGTCTACAGTTAGAAATTATCTTTAGATCAGTGCATGATTGCTTTTTTAAGGCCAGCTCAGAGCAGTCCTGGGTTTAGCCTTTTGAATCCACTCCACCTTTCTACTTTGTTTCTCTTCGGTCTTATAGAGAGTGCAGTTTGAATACTTGAAGTTCTTTATTGGCACTATCTTATATCTTATTGCAACAAGTCCTGAGGACATCAGAGCTCCACACCCTACAAAGATTTCTTTAAAACTTAAACTTAAATTGAGCCCAACTGTTTCACTAAAAAAAAAAAAAAAAGATATTATTCAATTTTCAATGGAAACAGATACTGAAATGCACAAGCTTAGTTCCTCTGGGATTTCCATTTTTCCTGGAAGCGAAAGGTATGAGAACTCACAAAGGAGCACCTGTTTGTATGAAATCCTGAGCTTCATGCTCAGTCTCAAGTGGTTAAAACTAGTTATGAAGTGGTTCAGATTAGCAGCCATGCTTGGGGTACTTATCTAATTGACCTAGGCTTGGCAAGCTTTTGATGTTCCCTCATCAGTGATACCACTCAGCAGTACTAAGGATGTAACTCAGTAATCGTAGATTTAATTAAACTGAAAAGTACTGTTTGTTATGTTTTTCTTCTCCAAAAGGGTAAAATCTTGCCACGCATGAAACAAAACTGATGACGTCAAGGATTAGACCTGATCTAATGTCAGTGACTGAGGTTTTGTGTCTACATCCTCCTAAAACACCTGAAAAGAGCCTATGTCCAAAACCAGGCAGCAAACTTTTCAGAAACAGTTGTTTGGCAGCTCCATCTTTCAGGGTGAAGGACTTTTCCCTCCTGATAAAACAATACTTCCAATTTAGAGCCCCGCAGCTGGTTGAACTACAGCCTCTCCAAAAAGAGTGGCTGAGAGGGCATAAATACACTCCTGCAGTTGCAACGTGGCTCTGAGCCCTGGAGAGAGAGTTTATTTCCACTAACTGGCTGCCAAAAGCCTCTCTCCTGTCAAAACACAACAGATGAATTCACAAATTCCAGATTTACGTTCCCTCACATTTGTGGGCAGGTGATCAACTGCAATCATCCTGCAAAAGGCTAAATAATAACCACTATGGAAGCCAACTTCTGAGCTAAGTATCCTTCAGCTCTCTTGTGTGGCAGCCTTCTCTTCTCACATTAGTAATCAAGTGGGCTGAGTAAGAGGCTTTGTGACAACAGAATTAACTTCTGTGAGCCCATAACAGCTTCTGTCCCTCCATACCCAATGCATCAGACGTGGCTTTTTTCCCTTCCTAGAAACCTGGCAGAGGGAAGAGAAGGGTTCTTCTTGCTCTTAGGGCTGAAGAGAGTCTTCTGGATAGGGATTTCTTCCGCTCTCTTCTTTGCCAAGACTATGGTTGCTGCTGGCAATGGTGGTGATGTTAAAGGGACTGTCTTTTAGTAGCCATGGATTATTATTTTTAAACTGAAATAAATATGTTCTTTTTGTGAAAGAAGATAGGCTTTTAATAGAAATGTTAAATATTTCATTAAACTCTGAGCATCCCCAAACCATAAAATATTCTTTTCTCTTTATCTTTTGATTTGGTTGAAAAGTTAAGATTTTGCATAGAAAATAATATAAAGTCATATACCGTGTGCATTCTCTGGTCAGTCTTTTAGTAAGACATTGCTCCTTTCCTTCAAATTATGGGAGAAAGTTATGACTTTAAGCTCTTGCAAGTTTAACAGGTCGTAGGTTGCTCTAACTACAAGTATAACTTCCTGAGGTGTTTTGCACAACGCGCCTCATTTACCTCTCTTCATGAAGTGAGAAGTAAGAACTTCTCATTAATCATCTTCACATCTACAAGCATGTCATAAACACTGTAATGCTAAAATCATCCTTCTGAAAGTTATGTCTTTCTTAAATCAGTCTTTAGGTTTAATATTCCCCTCATTCCCCTTCCTTAATAGTGCATTAATAGCTCTAAAATGTTGGGACGAAAATTGCTCCTTCAGAGGGCAAAGTTTTTTCTTTCCCTGAAAACCAAACACGCAGCAGTATCTTCCAAGTGTTGCTCTTGCTTTTTCCCTTGGTGAGGCTCCCACATGCTTCAGGCTTTTACACCCCTCCTGCCCAACCAAGACTGGCACCAGGAGTGATGCCACCACTCACGGTTCTATTTGCTGCGATGTCTGCTGGGCTTGGCTCTTGCTTTTCTTCCTCGGTGAAGCTCCTGGGTGCTTCAGGCTTTTATGTTCATTCTACCTGAAGGAGCAACTCAGAAATGTTAGCTTTCAGGCAAAAGTCTTTGGCTGAAAATTTGTGTGTGTTGATTTTTTGCCTGCAAAAGTCCGTCTGTCAGGGGGTTCATTCTGATGTGAAACACACGTTTTCATCATCTCTTTCTGTAAAAACAGAATGTGTTTTGTGGCCACACATATAGAATCACATTTTAAAAGACTTTATTATAGAAGATTTACTATATTGTCTGTTAGTTGAAATTTTTCAAGAATACCAGCCATGGGCAAACTAGGTGCCTGATCATTGCTTATTAGAAATGCAAGAGATTAGATAATGGGGTATCTGGAGAGGAAGAAAACAGCTAAATACAATTATTTTAATTCTTTCAATTTCTTTCACCCCCACTTCATATTGAATAGTTCCTGGCTACAGGAAATGAAATTCTTATCTGTAAATTGGTTTCTACGGAACAGATTTCCATACATGTTGGCTTATTTTGCATTTATATCAGGAAAATATCTGCAGTAAGTTTTGCATCTGAAGCAGGAAAGTCCTTCTGGGTGCTGTATGAAAAGCAGCCCATGACCAGGAAGATGACTTTTTCATCTGAGATGATCTTATCTGAAAGCCAGGGAGAAAAGATACTGAGCTTGATTCGAGAGCCTGATTTGCAGAATCCAGTTAGAGGTAAAGTTGTTCCCTTTGCCTTCATTCAGGTGTGTTTTGTTTTAACTCTGCTGGTGATTATCCTGTGTTCACCATGCAGCCAGAGTCCCCCTGAATTCAAAGCCCTCCAGGCAAACAAAACATGCCGTCAAGGTCAGTGTAATTTTACCATGTGACAATCGAAGGCGAAGGTAAGTTGCTTTCTCCCATTTCAATCTAAATGCTAAGTGCCCCGAGCACTAAAAATTTATGTGTATTCTTCTGCCGAAGGGGTGCCAACAGGGATGGCAAGCACATTGCAACTTAGCCAAGACGCAGTGCTTTAGCAGGGACCCGGGAAAGGAGCAAGAATTACACATTCCTCGCAGGGAATGGCTGGATACTGCTCCTCCTGCTCAGCCCTTGAACGAACACTGAATTCAGCCACAAATCCAAAAAGCACTCAATGTTTACATTTCCCATGATGAGCGGAGGAATCACAACCAGGCTGGAATGGGCCCCGGTTGAATATCTTTGGATATTTGATATCCTTTCCCTCTCAAATATCTCAGGAAAAAAGTAAAAGTTCAATATCTCATTTGTCCAAGCTCTAACACTGCAGGCTGCGGGCAGGGCTGGCACTTTGTTTCGGCTAGCTGGTACGGACTGGAGCATGCTTACATCTCCCCACTTGAGTTAATTGTTATTGATTTTTTTAAAAGTCAGTGCACACATGTATTACAATATACAGCCAATCAAAAGACCAATTTCAACAGCAGAATAAAACACGGAACATAAGAATCTAGGAGAAATAAGTGTAACCAGGAGCCGCGAGAGATTGCTGTAGATAAGTAGATACATCAATATCTGCAGACAGGTGAATTTGCATATAGCTAAACACAATTTAAGGGGAAAATGTCAGTCCAAATGAGGCAAGGGGGAGGTTGACCCATGTCATTCCTTCGTTGGGAGGAGCTGCTGCAACAAGGGGAATCTAGAAGATGCAGTGCTCTTGTATGGGATTCCTGGTCAGGGGCTCTGAACATGCCATTGCAGCAAAGGTGGGCCACAGTGACAGAGCACCACACTTGTACGTATTCCTAGTCGCATATTTAAGTGCGTCAAGCCATGTGAAAGTCTGCTTATGTAGAGTACCAAACCCTGGTAAAAACAAAACATGCCTTTGACTAATGAAAGCAGGACACTGGGGCTATTTCCTTGCTGCCGGGCTGCTCAGCCTCTGCTTCCCAAGCAGCCAGGTCCCCTGACAGTGCTGCTGTATTTTTCATTATGATATTCTGCACATGCAGTTTTACATAAAAACATATTACTTCATCCCTGAGGCTTTTGCTTTTCCCAGGCTTTTATTTGCTCCATCTTTTTTCTCTCTCTAAAGCTAGTCATGGCCTTCCATTCCCCTTCCTCCGCTCATTTTTTTATCCCTCCCTCCCTCCACTGCCCCTCTTTTTAATAAGATTTGCATTTTATTTCTGTGACCCATCCTACACTGTTTGACCCAAGTGTTTCACAATCTTTTAATAGGTCTGTTCTCACAACAGCTAGAGATACTACCCCTGTTTGACAGAGGAGAGGCTAAGGTGTTTCAAGGCTTGGGTGTTTAGATGCAAAGAAAGCTGGATCCAGTGAGGATCCAGGTCTCAGTGATTTCCTTGGGACCATAATAAAGCATCCTGGGGCAGGATTGGCTGTTCCAAAGGAATATATATTTTGTGTCCCTCAAAATGGTCAGATAGTCACAGAACAAAATTCTAACAAAGTAGTCCATTACTTGGCACACACTCTTCCCTCCTGGGGAGAGAGAAGCAAGCCTCATGGGACAGAAGGTAGCCATAGCTCTAAAGGTGCTACAGAAAGTCCCTCACTACCCAGGTGAAATAAGAACATCAAGGAATTAGGCACCAAGCCTACCGCCTCCTTGATGTCAAACCTCCAGTCATGCTGCAGAAGGGGATGGGGCACAAGGGAAGCAAAGAGATTTCAGGACTTGGAGTGTGATCTTCCAAGAGCAGTCTATTCAGTTTCTATATTACATGAAATTTGACATAAGCTAGGAGATTGATTTGATACGCTCTGGTGTTCGGGTAGACACTGAATCCTGTGTTTGATCACCTGTTTATGATATTTTTTTTGTTCTTTCTGAATCTGTACACAGGAGGGAGAAAAAAGATATTTTCAATGGGTAGCAGTTGAAAGGAAGAGAAATATTTCATATCTGAGTGAAAGAGACAGGAAGGTCCTGATGTTTTAACAATAGGTGCTCCCTGCATAGCTTAGATCTTGCTTTTCTTACACATACAAAGCTCACCGTAAGTGTTGTGCATGCAAAGGAAAGAAACCTCCAAATGCAGCTGCACTGCGTTATATGGATGCTTCAGGGTCCCAAGGGGCAGCCTTCTCTTCTCAGTAACTCTACTCTGCACTCGTGAGACCCCACCTGGAGTGCTGTGTCCAGCTTTGGGGTCCTCAACGCAGGAAGGACATGGACCTGTTGGAACGGGTCCAGCAGAGGGCCACGAGGATGGTCAGAGGGCTGGAGCACCTCTCCTATGAAGACAGGCTGAGAGAGCTGGGGTTGTTCAGCCTCGAGAAGAGAAGGCTCCAGGGAGACCTTATAACAGCCTACCAATATCTGAAGGGAGCCTGCAGGAGAGCCGGAGAGGGACTCCTTGCCAGGAAGAGCAGTGACAGGACAAGGGGCAATGGTTTTAAATTGGAAGAGAAGAGATTTAGATTAGATACCAGAAAGAAATTCTTTACTGTGAGGGTGGTGAGACACTGGAACAGGTTTCCCAGAGAAGTTGTGGATGCCCCATCCCTGGAAGTATTTTTAAGGTGATCACTTTAAAGTGATCTTTAAGGTCTGTTCCAACTCTAATCATTCTGTGATTCTATGATTTGGTGTCTGTAGTTGGCAGGCGACAAGATCCACCCACAAACATTACAGTATTTTTACACTTGGCTTGAATATCTGTCTCCTCAAAACCACGGTGTGACAAACCAAATCCTTCACCAAAGATACTAGAACTCATTTTAAAAGCAGTGCAATTTTACTGCATAATATTCCTTAATGGGATGAGTTGCTGAAGTTGCTTCTTGCTTTAATACCTGCAGCCACAGATGGGCTGAAGGAGACCTCAGTGGAAGAATTCAAAAGGGACTCTCAGAAGCTGTTGGCATGTACAGTGATAACAAGGTGATAGCATTTTCAGAATTGACCTTGTTTCCATCATCTAAAAGAAATACTCCCTGCGATAAAGAGACTTTTAGGAGATCTCTGTATCACATAATTACATTGTAATGGAGATAAGCACGCAACAAATGCTGTCACATGCTGTGAGTCAGACGGATCTCATGCAAAAATCAAGATGCTTGGGCTGCAAAACCATTCAGGTTGTCCTGGACAACTGCATTTGTATTTTCCTTGCAACTTTATGAATATTTTAACAGGAGGACAAGATGATCCTCTTCAGCCCGTGTGAGAGCCTCTGTCGCCGAGGCGGCGGGGGCCGTGCTGTGTGGCCTCTCACCCCCACCAGGGGTGAGGGAGCTGCTTTCTCCCCACACCATCCTGCAGCCTGACTCACCTCCCGCCTATTGGGGATGGAGAAAGGGTCACAAAGTCACGGTGACACGTCTATCCAATTACGCAAAAAAACCACACCGCAGCACAGAAGGCACTGGGCAACCTTTGTACCTGTGGTTTGGAAAAAATAGCCAGGCAAGGACACCTTGTATCTTAACAACCTGCTGTGCCCAGAGATGAATTGTGAGCCTGGGCAAGGGTGCACAGACGGGGCAGGATCTTAATCTTCTGGCACAGGCTCCCACTGCGCTGTGGGTGCATCGTTCATCCTCTCCGCACCTTGATTTTCCAGCCATAAAATAGGGTGGTTGCTTCTTCCCTACCTCCCAGGCACGTTGAGAGGATAAACAGACTGGAGAGATCATCGCTCTTCAGACGCTGCGGTGGTTGTGGGGGACAGTGGGAATATAGCAGCACCAGAGATAGAAACCTGTGGGCACAGATGTCTGTGCGTGCTATCCCGTGGGCTGGTTACTCACCCCGTGTGTTCAGACTCGATAGACACACACAAATTGAACACAAGCTGTTTGGTTATCTGCCCCACGGTGGCTTTTGCAGACACCAGTTGCATAACCTACCTAGATAAGGGTAACACACAAGGCAGCTTCTCAGCTCTTTTTATAAGCATAACTTGAAGTGAGAGACTAAAGTTCTCCTTGAATATTTTTGCTTTCCTCCCTTTGATGCATTTCCTACTTAAAAAGCCAGGCTTGATTTTATTTTCATAAAATAAATTATGTACTCCCTCTAGTGTCAGAAATTGTATACGGGCGTAAACCACGTTTGATCAAATGTTGCTATAAATGCTAAAGTAAGGTTCAATTTCATTTCTCCCCATTTCAAGTTTAATAACTTACAGTGGTATGTAGAATTAACAGCAGTCCTACATGCTGCCTTTCTGCCTCCTCAGCACTGCAGCTATAGAAAAGAAATATATTATTAAACAGCGAAATAAAATAAGTACTTGTCTTATTTATAAAGCCAGGTCTCTGATTAAGGCTTTTTGCCACCCTCTTTAATTCCAGCTCCAAACTGCCACTTTGAAAGGGAACATCTGAAAAGCCAAATTGTGCAACGGAAATGTGCCAAATGGGAGAGCTAGAATCAGAGGAAAATCCAGAGAAGGACGACTGAAATTCAGCACAAAAGAAAAATGGAGTCTCCTCAGCTCTTTGGGATCTGTCATGGTTTCATGGGCTTTCCCAGAACTTCTTTCACCATAAGTTGCGGGCATTTGGAGCACAGGTCTCATGGCTTTTGGAGAACCCAGGGCAGTTCCTCGGGGCAGCAAGCCCACCAGGTTGAACCCTTCAGCTGCACAAGGTGCTCAGGACATCACTGCTTCTGCTCCAGAAAGGCCAAAGACAGTCACACATCATGGTCCCCGTGCTCCCCTACCCAGCTTTTCTGAAGCACCACTGCTAGGGTTTTTCCAAAAATGCTGTGTGAGGGAGTGTCCTCTGTTGCACACAGGAGAGCACTGCTGGCTTCCAACAGTGACATATTGACCAGGATGCAGGATGTTCTCTATGGGTTTCTTTTCTGAGGCTGTTTTTAAATCATGGGTAGAGGCAACACCCTCTGTTTTCCACTAATTGGAAAAAATGAATGTCCCTGGCAGCCGGCCGCCTGCAGAGACTCTGGCCTTCCTGCCAAGCAAGGTCACAGAAACGTGTAGCTCGGTTGGGTGAGCAGTGGCAGGTGGCAATGGAGAGCAGAGGAGGGATCCCAGCTCCAGGGGAGGCTCAGTCCCCACGTCTGGCCCTGGCGAGCGTTTTCATGGCGAGGTACCCAAAGCACCAAGCGTGCGAATCCTGAGGCCATGAGTTTGGATGCCAGCGGCTGCTGACCACTCACAAACAAAGCTCCTTTCCTCTAGCCACCTGACCGCTGACTATACGCGTCTAATTTTATCCAGCCAGTTTGAAAGAACTATCATTACTCCTTGCCTAATCCTCCCTCTGAACATCCTGTGCCGGAGCGGCAGGCTGCGGCTGCGGGCAACGCAGGGGAGGCAGTGGGCATGCATGGTGTGAGAACAAAGCTGCAGAGGGGCAGAGATGGACACCACATCCTCAGGGATGGACGCCACATCCTCAGGGATGGACTGGAGGAGGTCCAGGAGGTGCATCAGTACTTCCTTGGGATCCACATCTATCCAGATCTCAGCAGGTTTGATGCCTGGTTTTAGGGAAGTAAAAGAAAAGAGCAGACCTCAACACTGTTGATTTCCTAAAAATATACTAATTTTCCTAAAAATATAGTCTGTGCCTTGAAAATTGTGCCATGGTGTGGCCGACCAACCTTCTTACCCAGAACATACCCAGCACGATGCTGTGCATCCCCCTCCACACGCCATGGGGAGTGCCATCAGCCATTTGAGGGAAAGGGGAATACAGCCCTTTGTCCTTTTCCTTTTCACGGTGAGAGACCAGCCAAAGCTGGACTGCTGAGAAATCTTTTGAAGGCCTGGAAAACAATGCTACAATTTGGCCTGTCTGGATGAGGGTCTGCAGGGCCAGGTCATCCTGCCCCCTCTTCACCCCTTTGCCGCAGTCAGGTAAAATGTAGGGCCAGGCAGCAAGCAGGGATCACCACCAGCTGGGGGTCCACCACCCTCTTTGGTGACCTGCTGGTTCTCCAGACCTAGCTCACATGTCCTGGCTGTTTTCTGCTTTGGATCATAACCACCTCTGTCTTTTCAAAATAAGATTAATTATTTAAAGGCATCGGATATTGTACTGCTGATGGGAAGTTGGTGCTCTGTACTGGGCGCTCGCCCACAAAGCTGTGTAAGCACCCTGGGGTACCCACTCCTGCCCACCTTCAGCCAAGTGGTTGGCCTCAGTCAGGACCTCACAGCTGCTTCCTTTAAAAAAAAAAAAAAAAAAAAAAAAGAAATAAAAAGAGTGAGCTTCTTTGAAGCCACTGTGTTTCTCTGCAAATCACCTGCCAAATGTATTTGCCCTGAACAGGGGAACAGGGAGGGGTTTCTTTACTACAACCCCAACTCAATTTCAGCCAGCACTTGGCCAAAAATCTTTCTCTCTCTTTCAGTGTTTTTGTATTTCCCTCAGGGATACGCTGCCACTGGTTATCCAAGTGGCTCCCAGTGCCACCTTGGTGCCTGCCTTTTCATGTCTTCCTGCTGCTGCTCGTCACAGACACGTGGCCACACATGTTTTCAGCAAACACTCTCCTACCCCCACTGCCTGATGCCCTCAGCCTAGAGGTCCTCTCCAGCTCTATGTGTGTGCTTATTTGTGCATGTTTTGCCGTGTGCCTGTGTTCTAGAGGGTGATATCTGCCTTTCACCTGCATGATTTGGGGAAGGCACTCATTGGCTTCTTTACATGCCATCTCCATGGAAAGGTGGCTGCTGTATTCCCCAGCTTCAATAAACCTTAACAAATTCTTAGCAATACTTCTGTTGCTTTAAAATGCATTTTTAGATTTTATTCTCTTTCACTTGATAAGTGGCAAAACTAGTCAGGGAGTTGTAAAGTATTACATCAAAATTTTGCAGTTAGGATGTTTGGTCCAGGTCCCTCAAGCAGCTGTGCAAGCTTATGTTTTAGACTTTTTAATGCAGACCCTTAACTTGGAAATAACTTGGCAGGATGAACTTCTTGCAGAATGAGGGTCCCAGCGTGAGACCAGAAAGTAATCTGCCTCATTGTGCCAGGAGTGCTGCATCTAACAGTACCGTGCTTTATCTCCAGCGATTCACCACCATTTAGGAAGGCATTTGTGAACCAACAATATCCAAAGGTGACTGTGAATTTTTTTCCAATATTTCAAGATGATCACATTGTAAAGACCCTGAGGAACTATGAGGAATGCTTAGAGGTGCACAGCAGTAGACCGAGAGGCATTAGAGAGAAGTTGCAACACGGGAAACTCTGTTTAGATATACGGAATTTGTTTTTACCGTGGTGATGGTCAAATACTGGAATTTGTTGCTCAGAGCAGTTGTGCAACCTCTGTTGTGGAGATATTCCAAACTTGTCTGGAAATGGCCACAAGCCACCTGATCTATCAGCACCACCTTTGAGCAGGTGGTTAGATGAGATGACCTCCAGAGGTCTCTGACTGCTATGATGCCATTATTCTGTGATTACATGCAATAAAATCCCATTTCCGCCTTTCAGATATTACTGTGAGTGCTGAGTGTTGCATGGACAGCAAAAGCATTGACTAAACTAAAGATTCAATGTGTTTGCCTCTGTCCACTGGTATCCAGCCTTTTACTTGGCTATTCTTTAATATGCAGAGTAGTTATCATGTCTATGCAAAAAACAACTCTTCTGTTATTGCCCCGCTAGAGGGTGCTTTAGCAATATAAATCTTAAATACTTCATTTAGTGCTTTATAACAGCCATCATGCTAGAGAACTACTTTGCATATTTGCAGTTCTTTGAGACACTGAAAAATTTTGTAATACTGGATCCAGGATGCCAGATTTGAGCAGGTGTGATAAGCATGCAAACAACATGGAAGAATAAAAAACCTTGTTAAGGGTCATTCCCTGAAAGCCAAGAAACTCTTTCAATAGCAGCTGTCCCGCAAAATGATCATTTTCTTTTTTCTCAGTTTGCTGGTGTCTGGTATCTAGGGTCAGCTCTCCACAACTAGACATGAGAGCCAGTCTATATTCAGATTGTTTGAGTTGCTGTTGACAGGATTTGCAGGGTTGTTAACTTCTGTGATTTCACTGTGCGTATCCGCGACACTAAGAGGTTTTGCTTTTGTTACTGGTTTTGAAGGACAGCCCTTACAGCATGCTATTTGCTCAGAAGTGTTCATATTCCTTGGCACAAAAGAAAATATAATGACAATGCAACCCCTCTGAAACGATCAACAAAATCCTTGTGAACATCTTTGGAGCCAGCTCTGGCAGACAGGCTTAAACTGTGACTCTTAAGTCTTCAGACTTAGAAGGCAAACACAGGCAGGCCCCACCTTGATAACCCTCCTGAAGATCCTGGATGCACAAGAATGGAAGGAAAATGTTCTCCTTTAGCTCTTGTCATGGGAGTGGTTGCAGATATTATGTACAATCTTTTCATGTTATGAAAAAGTGTGACGGGTCACGGAGAGCGGGATTGCTGGTGATGCTGTTTTGCCCAAGCTCTTTTACTTGCCATTATCTGCTCTGCTGCTGAAACTCAACGGAGACCTGACATTTATCATCAGGTAAATATGGCAAGTAGTGGCTGGGGCACTGTTCGGGTTCACTCTACTGTAGCTTTTGAAATGCATGACAGCACAGTAATAAACCTGCAGGCAGTTTTATCGTAAGCTACAAATCTGTCATCTGCCCCCATGAGCAAAGCATTCTGCTATTGGCACGTGGTAGCCCTGGCTCCAACAGGAAGAAGCCCACTAAAACCAATGTCGCTTCTGGACACAGTTGCAAAAGCTTGTGCACAATTATATATATATAACAATCATAAGTAGTGTAAATATAATAATAATTATATATAAATATTACATATTGTGTATTTATATAATCATATGCTATAATTATATACTATGTGATTATAACTAATATAAATATATTTATAAAATAATGTGAGAAATGGTGGAATGAATAAAAGGAGTAAGAGCCTTACCTTCATTTTTTTATTCGTCAGCAATTGCTGAGTTTCGATGCATCTGTGTGAGACCTGGGAGAACTCCACTTGTTCTCTGGTGCCTCTGCCTTCATCTGGCTCTCCTGGAAGCCAATCTACTTACCTAATGGTGGGCTGAAATCATCTCTGACTCCATTTCAGAGACACAAAAATTGTCTCTCCCAGGCTATGCCTCAGCTAGTCCCTTTTTTTTTTTTCTTGAAAACACTTCCTTGTGTGTTAGCACCTTGTCCAACTCCATCGCTAGCACACAGTTACGTGTTCAGGCATCGGTCCAAGGCAGGAGGAGGTGGATGAAAATGGGAAGGCAAAGGGCAATGTGCAGCGTGAGGGGGCTCACACCTCCTGCAAAAAGAGAGAGAGAAACTGTTATTGTAAAGAGAATGGGTTTCACAGGAGCAAAAACCTATTGCAGGTAAGTAGAATCCTACTGGAATTCTTGGAGGGAAATGAGCTCGCAGGACTTGGCATCTCCTTAAAGAAGCTACGTAAAGGACAGAAGTGCAAAATCCTCCTGGCAGAGGAGGCACAGACACAGAGCAGCACCACCAGCCACAGGCTCTTCTGCCATCTCACGGGAAGGAAGGAAGCTCCCACAAACCTCACGTTATTATGGGCAGATATAAAGGATGATTGTGCAGGGACACACGCTGTAAAAGCTCAGGAGAAAAACAAGACACAGTTCCCCAGGGACGCAGGTAAACAGGATATATTAATACTTTAATAATATTGAAATGACTGAGGCAAGGGTTGTCCAGACTTGTAACGGGGCAGGAAAATTATCTACTGATTACTTGTGAAAAGTATCATCAGTTGTCACTAAAATGGCCACTTGGGGTCAGGTAGTTAATGCAGTTGATACCAGTAGATGAAAATAAGAAATCAGGCTACAGCAGGAAATGGGTAGATTGCCAGTGTTCATGCAAGCCAGAGGCTCTCAGACCCCATGGTCTGAGATAACCAGCGGGGTATTGGGGTCCAGTCACAGGTTTCAGCTGAGGGGGCATTGCTCAAGCCAGGTTAGGTGTTCACAGTCCCCTGCCAGCTGCCCTCCAGTTCAGAGCCAGGCATTCCTGCTGCCGTGTCCCCATGAAGGAAAAGGCTGTTTTTCAGCCCAAACGCAGTCCCCGGTCCAGCTCTCTGCTCGGCCGTGCCTGCTGGAGAAGGGGTGATGGGGCAGGGACTGACGGCTGTAGCCACAACCTTTGCTGGGAAGTCATTCTGCAGAGCAACCCTTCTGGACCCAGCCAGGGCAGCCTCCAAGCTGTTAGAGAGCTTCAGAGAACTTAGATGGTAAAGGAGATTTCACAGCAGAGGAGGGTTAATGCTGTTCCTATCTCCAAAAAGGGGAGAAAAAGAGGGAGAAAGAAATTATTGACTAGTCATCTTATCTTGATTCCTTTCCTAAATCTGGAGGGAATAATCAAGCAACTTGTAGCCATCTAAAGGAGATAAATGACAGCCAACGTGGATTTGTCAAGAATAAATCACGGGAAGTTTATTTCCTCCTATGACAAGGTAACAAGCCGTGTGAATTGGAGAGAGGCACTCACTGTCATCGCTTTAGTACCTTCCCTGTCACTACCCTCTCCTCACTGGCCCATACAGACAAGTGAGTGAAATGTACATCACCCAAAGGTGGATTCAGCAGTATATAACCGGCTGGGGAATCCACGCTTAGGTAATAGCTACCCATAGCTCACAATCAACACAGAAGGATGTACCAAGCGAGATCCCCCAAGGATCTATCCTCCACTCAGTATTATTCAATATTTTCATTAATGGCTCGGATGATGAATTAACAAGTACATTTTATTAAATTTTCAAGCAACGCTAGTGCTGGGAAGGCTACAAGCACGTAGGAGGGCAGAACTAAAACTTAAAACATTCCTGATAAATTAGAAAGATGGCCTGAAAGTAATAGGCAAAAATTCAATAAGGACATGCAAAGTTCTACATTTATTTCTCCAAATGCAGGATGGAAAATGCCTGGCTAGGCAGCAGTACTGCAGAAAAGCACCGAGCTTCACAGTGAATCACAAACTAATCATGAGGCAAAAGCATCACACAGCTGCAAAACAGACAAACAGCATCCTGCTGTACCTGAGCCAGACTGCTGTCTCGCAGCCAGATGAAGAAACTTCTGTCTGTACTTGGTAGCAATAAGGATCCAGTTTTGGGCAGCGGTATCTCTCAAAAATACTGGCTGACTGGAGAGGGACTGGAGGAGAAGGGTGAGGATGAAAAGAAGTCTCGAAAGCATGACCTTATGCTATGAGAAGAGATTGAAGAAAATGAGGCTTAGTCCAGAGAAGAGAAGGCTGAAGGGAAATGATACAGGTTCTCAGATATGCAAAAGACAGACAAAAATAGGGTCTAAATAATCTCTTTTCCATGCCTATCCTGAGAAAGTAAGGGGTTGAACTAAAAGGAGAGCTGGAGAGGGCCTGTTGCTCTGGCAGGTGCAGATGGGCTGTGCACTCACAGTACATTATGGTTTGGAGTTAGAGCATTTTTTTAAATATCCTGCCCACTTGGTGACTTCTCACAGATGAGAAAAAGTAGGGAAGTAACTGGAAGGGCAGGATCTTCTTAACCTACTGGAGAAGCTTAACCTTCCTATCCTCTCGGGAAGCTGATCATTCCTCACTGTACAAGTATCACTTCCCAGGGTAGGTCTAGGGTAGGTAGGGGTGCCTGGAGCAGACCTAAAGGGGTCTGTGGTCTGTAGAAAAGCCTCTCCAAGGGAAGCTGGGAGAAAGCAGATTAATTACATCTAGAGTTTGAGACAGATGCTATGAGACAAGTGGGAGAGAGGGTGTGCAGTATGTTTTAGCCTCTTTGGCCAAGTACAGCAGGAATTCATCTAGAAGAGACCGAGACACTTTGGAAGGGGGAATCCATCTTTCTCAATGTCCTTTATCACCTCTGCATCCATTCCCAAACACAACAGACCGTGGTCTCATCCTCACTGGCAGAACTAGGTGTGCTGTAATTAGGTTCAATCACAACTGAATAAAACCAGCCCTTAATGAGAACAAAAATCATTGCATTTATTAGAGAAACCTCACTATAAGGCACCTTTGCTTTGAATAAGGCTTAAATTCATGTATTCTAATCCTACATGGAGAGCTACGTGGATCATGAGGGCCTAGTGGTGTAGAGTTGGATCAGGGCACCACTGTGCATGGATTATGAATACAGTGATACCTGGGGGTATGCTCCCTACAAATAGGAAGGGGAATAACAGTTTTCACTGTTACACACTGTGGGTTTGCACACCGTGAGTGCAACCTTTCAACATGTAAAGGAGTGGAATTAATGAGACATTTTGTTTGATAAACAGTGAAATATCATTGCAATATTTAAGCTATTGGTTACAGAATTTTATAGGGGTATAAGTCGTGACCACTACTGAAGTGTGAAGAAAACAACATATGTCATTATTTTACCTTTTGTGTAAAGAAAAAAAAGTAAGAAGCAATTGTTCAGCCTAATTGTTGTATTTGGTTGTGATTTCTATGCTTGTCAGATAGCAGTTAGCAGGACTATTAAAGTGCATTAGCTCTCTGCTGGTGTTTAATGACAAACAGACATGGTCCATATTCATCAAGCAATTATTTATATCACGACCTTTTATAGAGCTGTGAATTACCCTTAAGACTTTTGCAGTGAGTGATATTTCTAATAAACTGTTAATTTTGCTCCATAAATTGTTCATATTTTTAAGCTGGGAAACTAAAAACTGTGAAATTAAACCTACGGTGCAAGCTGTGCAAATGGGATCTGTGAGACTGGGACACAGTTTCAGGTCACTCTAATGTAATAAAAGTGCATCATTACAACAGAAATTAAAGAGAGCTGCAGATATTAATATCTGCACAATAGACTTTTGAGAGAATAAATCTGTGTGACCTGCCAAGGTGAAGAATGTGCACAGATTTCTTCGTTGCCACCCCTGGGACAGGCTCAGAGGTGGCATCTGCATCAGACTTACCCTCAGACCTTCAGCTGCTGCAGCTCCGTTAGACACCTTTCCCCCTCGCCGCTGCTCTGCCAGCTCCCTGCCATCAGGATGGCACTGACACACACACACACACTCCGAAGGGTCCTTGTGTTAGCAACACGTTGCTGCTGCGATTCAAAAAGCAGAAGGAAATTCTGGGGGTCAGGCCACACGCTTCTCGGTAAGGCTGAATGTTCTCTGATTGCTAATGGAGGTGTTGTCCCAGAGAGACACACACGCTCCAGAGACACCTGGCTCCTGTCACAGCGTGCATGTCCCAAATCAGAAACTTGCTCAGGCGTTGTTCAGTTCTGCCAAGGAGTCTGATTTTACAGGTACCTCACAAACTAATGTCGCAGACAGGCATCTGGTGAGCTTATCAGGAGGGCTTTGGAGCTTAATTTCCCACATTAAGACACCTAAATGCTTTAAGGAAAAAAATCTGGCCCTAAATGACCGTGATGGCTTTGCCTCATCTTCAGAAGCGATGGAGGCTCTGCAGACTGTCCACTAGCCTGGCCTACAGAGAGGCATCTCCTTCCACCTGGTTTTCCCCCAAGATCAGCCACGGAGCGCCACCAACATCCTCCAAAGTGCTGATGGCTATGAGGTCCTGTTGATGTCCAAGCCCCACCTGCAAGGTGGACCAAGCCATGTAGCAGCCCAAGTGCCACTGAGACTCAAACAGCCTCCGATTTCTAAGGCTGGAGGCACAGAAGAGGCTGACACTGACCGTAGTATCACGCTGGGTGATACCCCCATACGTATTTTTTCCTAAACATAATTTCCTGCTGGTGGATGGTTGGGTAATGTACTAATGTAATCAGAAATTGAGCACTTATTATTTGGCCAAAAGCATTTCAATGGATCTTCAATTAATAAATTCTTGTTTTTCTCTAAGAGGAACCAAAACCAGAAGAATAAGATGATTCTTCTCCAGGGCTACCATCTTTATTGCTACATGCCAGCAAAAAGCAATTTTTAAGGAACAAGGACAACTTCCAAAAATAGAGTTCAGAATAGAAACACAGATTTTACAGTTTTGAACAAGAACCTTATCATTCGTGTTTCTCATGAATGTTTTATATCTTGACAATTTTCTGTTCCTCGGCAATGTACATCACCAGAAAGCTTACCTCATTATGTGCTTTCTAAATGGATTTTCCTCTTCTTCTCAATGCAGTACTGCCTCATAGCATGTGACCGGTGTAGCAAAATACTTTAAAATTTGATGCAGGGCATTAAAATGTAGTTTATATTCACTCAGCTGAAACTCATTTCTTTTGTTACCTGCTGCCTTATCAGTATCCAAAATTCCAGACTAAGAATCTGCAACTTTTCAGCAGTACTGAGGCTCCAGGGCTTCCTGGGTGTTGAGCTGAAATAGCAAGCGATTAATTAATTTTGAAGCCTGCAACTCCTTTTGACAACACCCTCTGACCCCCAAAAGATACGGCATAAAGTTGGGCTCTTATTTTACCTTGCTTGGTGCCATCTAGCACCCTGGGAAGGGATGAAAGATCATGCTTCACCCTGTAGAGAAAGTACCGTTTCAGGCAAAGGCTAAGTGCATTTTATCTATATGCATAAAGCAGCATTCAGGGAGCACGGTAAGTGAAGCAAAGCACCTCTTCCAGCCTCTCCAGCTCATGTAATCATTTCAAACTGGCGTTTATTGGTGACAAGATACCAGCAGAGTTACCTCTGACTGCTTCATTGCTCGCAATATGCAACCCTGAAAACAGTGATTCAGAAACGTGGGGTTTTTTTCTTCTAATGTATCTACCAGGAAAAAATTAGAGTACCATAATAAAAGCTGCAAAACCAGGCTGTTATGTTTTCTAGCTGTCCACAGAGAAAAGTAAAAATCGTCCTTTTTTTTCCACAAAAGTGCTTTTGTACAATCTTGCAATATCTCACAATCTAATTTTGTTTCAAATCCCATCTCCCAAGAAAGCACCAATAAGAACTTACAAGAGAGTACAGTACAGAGCATATTCCTGCCATGAAGAAAAATCCCAATATGCTTTCAAGGCCGTGGTGATTCTAGTTTTCGGAAAGAAATTGAACAATTACAGTACATGTAGTTTTGGTGGTGGGTAACTGGAAAAGATTAACACCTTTGCCTGACAGTTAATGGAGTGGTATACTCCACTTGCTTAAGAATACAGTAATACTATTGAATGCAATTGGTTTGTGATAGCTTCTTGAAGTATGAGATGAAATGACAAAGAGGAAAAAGATTTCTCACTTTGAAACATCTCAGGTGGATGAGGAAGAATCAGTAACACTTTGTAACTTCAGCTACTGATGTTATTTCTAACTAACAGAGACTTCGTGGCTTTCTGGGTGGCATTTTTCAGACTGCCGACAGCATAGATGTTTGTGGACACAAGTGTGAAGCTACATTTCCTCAGAGTGACATGACTTTCCAGGAGTTCTTTTTGTTTGTTTAGGCAATTGCCATTTAATTTTTACACCAGTTAATGAGCTAGTAGATAAGATGTTGATTTTGCAGAACACCACGGGCTGCTTCTCTGCAGAAGAGCAGAGACCTCACAGGTTTATGCTTGCTGCTTACTGCCTAATGGCCACACTGAGAGTCAACTGCAATCACAGGAAATAGCTTGCTTTCAAAGCAACGATGGTTGTTAAGTAAAGGTAGTGTCTTCCAGATAATTCAGCATTGACAAGGCTCAAGGTTTCATCTGGGTCTCATATAGGTGCTCATTTCTGTGTTTTACAGCCCCAGAAAGCACTTTCTTTTAGTAGCTGGCCAAAAGGCCACCATGCAACAAAGACTTGCGTACCTGGCTCAGGGAAGGGAGGCACCAACCTTCTCCTGCTGAACTCAGGGATGGATAAGGACGATATGAGTCATAAAAGCCTAGAATAATTTAGTTTGAAAGGGACTTCCATAGGTCATCTGGTCCAATCCTGCACTTGAAGCAAGAACAACTTAGATCCGACTGCTCAGAGCCTTATCCAGTCACACTCTGAATATCTCCAAGAGTAGAGATTTCACAGCCTCTTTGGGTAGCTTGTTCCAGAGTTTGGCTATTCCCATGATAAAAGATTTTTTTCCTGTTATCCGACTGAAATAGAATCATAGAATCATCTAGGTTGGAAGAGACCCTTGGGATCATCGAGTCCAACCATCTACCCTACTCTACATAGTCCTCCCCTACACCATATCCCTCAGCACTGCTTGCTGTAACATGTGTCTCTTTCCTCTTGTCCTATCACTGTGAACTTCTGAGAAGAGTCAGGGCGGAGTCCAAAAGAGAGAAAATTGCTAGACCACTTTGAAATAAAGATATTTCTAACAAGACACCTAGACAAGTATATGGTAGTTGGCCTTCTGGAGGCCAAAAGAGAGAATTTTCCCTGAATGGTCAGGAAAACTGAGGTTAAAGTAAATTCTGAGCCCAAGCCAGTGAAAAGATTCAGTTTCTAAGTCTGCTAGGCATTGCCACCTCTCATTTTGTTCTGACATTAAGTATAATCACCCCCATAAAACTGCTCTTTGACTCTCAGGTGCAAGAAACTGCATTTTTTTGCAGTCAAGGTCTACAGAGAGTTCACTTTCTCCCAAACCAGGTTCATTTGAGAGAAATTTCTAAGAATAAATAACACAGATGATAGATTTCAGGGCAGGAAAGACGCAGATTAACTCAGTCGGCCTTTGGCAACTGTGTCTAAGATCTTGCTCTCTCAAATGATGGAGTGTCTTTCTGAATGGAAGTGAATAAGCCTCTCTCAGGAGGGACGCATGTAGGGAGAGAGGAGGGTTAAGAAGAAAGTTCATAGCTTCTGTTTGTCTCTTTGAGGCGACAGCAAATGAGTACAATTACATAGAAGTCTTTCTTAGGTGGTATCTTTCATGGGTTTTGTGCTGTTCTGCTTGCCAGAACTGACAGTAGACTGAAACCAAGGAGCTGGGTACACACACACATACAATTCTGGATTTCTCTTGGTATTTGTGAATAAGGCACCCAGCAGTGCCTCCAGACTCAGGCATTTTGTGGGTTTCCATCCTTCTAAGCTTGAGTAGGAACGCCCCATAAATGCTAGACATGAAACACAGAGGTCCCAGCAGAGCAACAGAAGTGCTTGAGGTCCTGGGAGCAGAAACACATCCTACAGGGAAACCTGGGAGAAGGTTTGGGAAGGGAACCTCCTGCCGTAAGTCCTGACCTTACACACGCTGTCTCCTTGCTGGTGTCAGTGGGAGCAAGACCGATCCATCTGGCCTGATTGTTGATCAGACACGCTAGCGCAAGTTTGGTAATTCGTTAGCTGGCACTGTAACAAGGCAAAGATGTAAGTCCATTTCCCAGAGGCATCCAAGTATCTGGTGTCATACCAGGATTAGTGGCTATAGCTGCCAGGAACAAAGACCACAGGTGACTAAACGGAAACATGGCCTCTTCTGTACAAACTTTTTATCTGCCATTATTTCTCATAGCTGTGGGAAGAAAACGGGCTGCACTTCAGGATCATGGCTAGCTCTAGGTTTCTGTCCTGACATTAAAGCTAATTCTGGCTTTCTTCAGAGGATGAACATTTCCATAGCATGCACTGGAAAACATCCAACAGCCACTGACTTTTGTAATGTCATGATTAATTGTTTTGAGAGATTTGGCTGCTTCAAGAGGTCTTCAAAAGATTTCTTGTCACCAGTGATTGAAAAGAATTTAACCCTCACAACCAAGCTCTGAAGTTACTTTCAGGAAGGCCATTGCAAAAGAAAGTGTGTCCTTGTAATCTGAAGAATCCCGAGAACATCCTACCTACAACAGAATCAGAAGTGGGACAGAAGAAAAAAGAAAAAAAACCAACTTATTCTACATAAATCTTAAGGAACAGAGAGGCCCATACCTCCCCAGTGTCAGACAGCATCAGACATACTCTGTTTTATGTACTCACAAACTGAGCATGAGAAGTAGGTATGAGCCCAGATTTATGCATACTGTGAGAATAAAAAAAATTATCTGATCTTTAGTGATAGTTACTGAAGGCATATACAACTTCACAACAGGAATACAGCTCTGGTTTATCTCTTGAAAGTGGAGCTGTATAAGCTGATATGAAAAATACCTTTCTTCTGAGACATTTTTCTGCATGGAAATTGTCAGTGAACGGACTGGATGGCTCCAAATTTATTCCTGGTTAAAAATAATCGAATGTTAGTTTATGTAGATACACTTGAGACCTTAAAATAGTTGCGAACTGCTTGTTGACAGGATTGATTTTTGTAGCCAGTTTTCAGCCTTTGGACTGAACTGAGAGCCCCCCTGTTCAGTCCTAGCTGTGTGTGCACATCTCAAGGGACTGTTCTTCTTCTTGAGTCACCAGAACCACAAGACTTTTAAGAAAAGGTGAAGACAACTGGTCTTTGAGCAATGGGCACCTGCCAGATGACAGAAATGTCCCTGACAGATTGGCACCCAAAGTTTCATTCATCCTGAAGGTTGGTGTACCCAAGAGGAGGTGAGTCTTTTATAAGAGCCATTCGATTAGCTGTCATCGCTGGCTAGCCAGAGCTCCACATAAGAGGTAACAAGTCCTCACTGTTAATCAAGCATCAGCAGTAGCACAGCTTGAGAAGTGACAGGCTTTACATAATATATGAAGCTGCAAAATGACATGTACATTGACAATCCTGCTGAGAAAATTAGCATTGGTGTTGACTGGACATTTTTACAGAAGAAAGTGTGACCTCCATGTGACCTACCAGCAGGTAGAACACCTCATCGTGAAATCACAAAACTGCTGTGCGCTGCTGGCCCTGTGCCTGTAAAGGAAAAAGAAACAAAACAGTCAAAGCAGAGTTATAGGATTTATAAATGCACTAATTTTGAATGAAGAATTGCTAGTTTAAAAGTACTAAATATCAGCCCTGGGAGAAAAGTAGTAGTATCACATCTATAAATTTATATATAAATGTCATGGCTTAAGTAGAGAATCATATGATCAATACAGAGTGACCCGAGGCACTCAGGTACGCCTCACAAATGTCAACTCTTACAACAGTGATATAGAGAAACACCCTCATCTCCAATTTTTAGCAGGGGCACTTGAAGTCCCCAGAGGCAGAGGCCAGGAGTCACCCTCCTGACCATCAGGCCTTTGACCACCCTGTGAGCAGCAGAGAGAAAGGCAGCTCCACAGCACAAACTGCTCTTTTAAGTAAAAAAGGTTTTCAGTGATGATGCTCTTCATTTATTCATCTTCTTTCTGTTCTAATTTACACCTAGTGAATCTCAATGTGAGAAGCTTCCCAAACTGATAGGATGTGGTGGTGCTACAAACAGGAGAACTCAGGAGTCCCAACCTCCAATACTTCATTCATGATTATTTCTTTCTACAGAAAGCAGCTTTTTTTTTCTTTTTTTTTTTTCATAGTCGTGTTTCTCAGCCAAATACAAATCTGGTGAATACATTTGGCTTTTACTTCTCCTCTCTCACTACTGCATGGGCTACCTGCTGGAATTACTCACATGGGGGCAGAAGAATGATTTAAATACTTGCTGTTACTAGTCTCCAACTTTTTCACACAGTATTGGCTATGAAGAGGATTTTCCACTTGCTTCTCAGAGAAAACATGCAGGCCCAGAAATGGTGTTTTGATTTTGGCTGACGGCTTTAAATTAAACTTCAGGGTCTTGACTTGGAAGCAGCAATAAACTGGGACCAGCCTCCAGGGCACTTCCCATGTGCTCATCTCAGACCTGCAGAGAAAATCGGTGCATTTCTGCTGCTTCTAGCAAGGAAGCCACATATGGCAAGACTAGGTTCTGGAGGGGGGGGGACCATCTCTTCAAGCACAGCAGGAGCCCCTAGAGTGACCAACAAGCCTCTTTTCAAACATCCCTGAAACACACGCGTGCCATTGTCAGTGTTTTAAATGCATTTCATACAATAATAGAACAAATCAGGTCTGGAGGGACAAGGAAGAGTGATGCTTCTCAAAGGCTTTTCCTTGCAAAGGTCTTTGAAAAGGGATCTTATAATGGCAGAGGAAGGGCCTAACCTTTAGATAAGGTACAGACCACTCTCTAGTGCAGACAACTGTGTGGCAAAGAGTGTTTTTCACTGTTGGCAAGGAATTGCCCTGGAGCTATTTAGTCCCCTTTCTTCTTTCATTAGGAAAAATTATAGTGGGAGTACAGAAGCAGGAACCCCAGGTTCCTCCTAAATCCTCATTCAGGGCACAGGCTTTAAGCCTAACAAAAAAAATTGATGGAAGGAACATTAAAGTCAATTTGCAGCACAAAAGAGCCTTCCGGGAACTTACAGTAAAACAGGAAATGTCTCAGTGGCAGCGATGCTTACAAAGCTAGAACAGCAACAAGGAGGTAAAATGGGGATTGGCATCACCGTATTCTCTTCAATGATGAAGGGGTTAAGTCTGGATATAAAATTGTGCTGCACCGCCCCATTCCCACTTTTATAAAACCCATCTTCCATGTCTTATTCTATATTTTTAAAACGCTTTTCCCCTATGAAGTACTGAGGTTTCTGCATTAGAAACTGAAGCTCCCAGAAGACAGGGAGATCCCAAACAGTGTAATACCTCCACAAATATATCTAACTCCTGTAAAAGGCTAGGGATTTGATATGTTTTGTAGGTTAAGAAATACACAAGCATTCATAATTGAAATAAACTGTGCAAATCATACTGCTTTCTAAATTCTTAATCCCAAAGTCACAGAAGTCAATGAAATCTTTCCACCAAATTAGTCCAACTTGGAAATCAAGACTACGTGTTATTATTCCTAAAATAATTAGGAATAATTGGATCTAACTGAAATAAGTAATCTAAAATAATTATGAATAATTTGGAGATAATTAGAAAATTCAGGAATAAGATTATTATTTAAAAGGTAATATATTCCTAAAATACATAATAAATAATCTCTAAATAAGATGGTGTCTAGAATCATTCATTATTGCCAAACATAACCAGCTAGAAACCTCTTTAAATCCTTCCCAGTTTTGTTGGGAAGTTTTCTTCACTGGTGCAAATTATTGCCTGTTTTGGGGTAATTTTGTGGTTCACCAACTCATTTCATTCAAGCAATTCAACAGCCATCAAAAGCAACAACATCTGAATAAAGTGCATAATCCTCAAGTGAAAAGCAACACATGCCATTTTCAACCTCCTTAGCCATCTGGTCTCTCATCACCAGATTATTTTTAATATTCACAGACCACAGCCATAAAATCTGCTTGGGGAATAGAGAAAAATATAATTAATCGCCATGACCTGAACTACTTTTTTTTTCTACTATGGGGGACACTGATTGTTTAATTAACATTTTGCTTGATTGTTCTGAGGGCTGGAGGGATTATTATCTGGATTTAATTACTAGCATTTCATAAAGCCCTACATACTCTGGTCAGAAATGTTTGCAAATTGATGAACTGATGGAATACCTTTGTCTGGTGTTCGAGTTCGTTACACTTAATTAGATGTCCCCTGAAAAAAGGATGCCAAAACAAAGCTTAGGATGGTAACGACACGGTAGGATCGAAGTAATTGCCTCTCTAAAGCCAGAATGATGGAGCGTTGTGCCACTTTCTACTCTTTTGCAACCAGCATGCACAGGGCAAACGCCCCATCAGAGGGCTAGGTGAAGGGAGAGAAGTGTGGGTGCATGCACGTGTGTGTGTGTGGAGACCACATGAGCTGCAGAACATCACCTCTGCACCAGAGACAGTCAGGTTGTGGTGTCACGGAGATCCCCCCTGCTGGGCTGGGGTTTCACAGCCATCTCTGGGCACATACCACCTGAAGGTCTCTAGCCTGTGAAGGGCATGGATCTCATCCAACAAAACTCTTTGCAAGCCTGTGCACTTGTGGCCCACTGTCAGATGAAGAAAGGTGACCGTTGTGCTGATGTACGACCCAGGTTGGTGACCCCTGACTGCAGAGTGTGTGCGTGTTCACCTGAGGGTGAGAAAAGGAGGGGGAGGATGTCACAGCTTGGTGAAAAGCCATGGCACAGAGGTTGGAGAGGACTGTCCTGAAGTGCTTCTGGTGCCCCAGTCGGCATTTTGGCCTCAACCAAGATCTTGCCTCAGAGCTTGAGCTGGTTTTGGGGCAGGACCTGGGCACTGTGGTCATCTCCCTTTGCCAAGCAACAGTCAACTACGTTATTCAGCTCCTGGAGACCCCTGTGAAAACTCCCAGAGGGGAATGCCCCTCTGTTCCAAAATCCTCTCCATCTCCCAAAAAAGACCCTCCTCCAGGTCCTTCCCTCGACAGGACACATTCTCCTCATCCTTCAGACCATGGCAGAGGCAAATTCTTCCTTGCAGAGGATGTGGTGTGCTCTGAAGATGACAGCTATGTTCTTTGGAGCACGTGTGAGCCTTTGGCTGACAGCTACAGAGCAGACCTGGTGGGGTGGCACCGCTGTGCGGACACTCAGAGGGTGAGGGGCCAGGATCAAAGCTGGTGGGTGTGATCCTTAGAGGGGCAAGAAGAGAGCAACCACAGCAGAGGGGACAACCACAGCAGCTGGTGGCAACCGAGACCAGAGCAGGTGCCTGGCCAGGGGAACGTGCTTCTGTGACCTGTGCTGAGCTGCTCAGAGGGTGTATGGGTTCAGACACATTGTGGGGAGCACGGCCACCGTGGACACGTGTCCCTCCCAGCCAAGACCAGACTCTATTGGCATGTTTGCATCTAAGCAAGGTGCCACCAATTTGCTGCCAAGGTCTGTATGGTGGAGCTGACCGTCCTTGACGGCCACCACACACAGCATAGGTCCCTGACATTGCCACCTCTTCCTCTACTATTGCCACTTCTACTGGGCTCCTGGAGCTCAGCAGCTCTGGTTGCTCCTGGCAGACACCGCACACACACTCCCCCCTCCATGTTTGCACAGGTTCTGCAACATCTCAGGCTCTGCCTGGCTCTTCCAAGAGGGATGGGGAGGAGAAGGGGAGGAAGGGAGGCTGTCACAACTAGTCTCTTTCAAAATGCTGCTGGTAATTTTGGGGGATTGAGAGGAGCCCTCAGGAGGCAAAAATTAAGCCAGATGGGTTTCTTGGTGAACCCTTGCGTGGCTTTATTGAGGCACTTCTGGGAAGAACTGATTAGACATAATAACTTGATTTCAAATACTAAGATTAGACAATGATCTAAAGATAGCTATAGTTACAGGGCTCTGTGGCATATCAAAGTTAAGTAAAGCAGAAAGGATATTTTTGTTAGAAATCAATATTATGACAAAGAGGTTAACCATAAAGAGACTGACAAAAAGCTGTACAGCCCCAGGGTGCAGCAAAGTGGTTAGTAATCTGATTCCCTTCAGGGGGAAAGGAACAAAATGATTAAGTGATCTTTGAAAATATTAAGATCTATGGTCTGACTTCCTAGAGTAATGTGATTAATACTTTTTTCTATTTATTATGAATATCCTCTGTGCCCTTCCCCCAAAAAATAAGATAGTAAATTTTTAAATCTAAAGAATAAAAATAGAAGAAGAGAGCACACATAAGGAGAAGGAAGGAAGGAAGGAAGGAAGGAAGGAAGGAAGGAAGGAAGGAAGGAAGGAAGGAAGGAGGAAGGAAGGAAGGAAAATTTGGCAATGCAGAGCTGGTGAAAGCAGGCCACCTTTTCTAGCTTTTCTCCAGAACTGCTGAGCATTCCTCCCACTGGTTTCTGCTGCCAAACAAAACATCCTCTCTTGCTCCTGGAGGAAGGGAATGGGAGCATTTGGCTGCTAACCCCAAAACAAGCAAGAGAAGAAACAGGAGATTACAAAACCAAACAGAAGCAAAAGTATATGTCCGTTAAATGTCAACAAAATAATATTTACATGTGTATATACATGTAAGAGTGTGTGTGTATACAGAGGTGCATATATATATATAATATGCTTGCACACCTGTACATACATACACAGAGGACACAGCTAAATGATCATTACTGTATGCACAATTCTGATGTCATATGTTGCTATACAGCTCCATATGTGGTCAAGTTATGTGATCACAATAAGAAGATTCCTGGTTTCCCTCACCACCCTTTAAGAAATACAGTTTCCTCCAAAAGGAGATTGCTGATTTTGCTAACACTCTTTCTCATACACCTTTCTGGCAGTATGACTAATGGCTTCATTAGCACAAATAAGCCATGTTTTCTTTTTATTATGCTCTAAAACCAGTTTCTGTCCAGGTTGCATTTAAATTGATCAATATGTGGTCATCTGTGTTTGCAGTCCTCTGGCCTGGTTTCATCTTGTGTTCGTTCACTCTAGTGGAAGGATGTATGCATACATGCATATCATCCCTTCTTCACTATGGGGTTTTAATACCTCTTTACAGCAATGTTAAAGGTAGTTATCAAGCTTATTTACTTAGATTCATTCAATACTCTTCAGATTGCTATGCCTCTGACAACCTGAGCTGCTGCAGACACCTCTTTGTTTTTACTTTAAGGAAAATTTGAACAGCTTGTCCAGACCAAATCCTTCCAGGGCGTTTTTGTTTCAGTCAAAAAGGAGTGACTTTGCTGAGGGACAGGTGAACCATCGCTGTGCCCTAAGTTCATCAGCAAGTCCCCAGTAACCATGCCCCACTTTGGGCATGTTCATACCCACGCGAGGCATCCGAGAGGCTGCTGAGCATTTCCCACGTGCTGTGGACACAAACATGCACCCAGGCCATTGCCACAGGAATCCACACCCTGCTTCACCTCACTGCAGCGTGTTCCTCCCTCCCTCCCTCCCTTACACTGGATTAGCTAAAATAGCATAGAATGTGGGAAGCCGCTTGCCCCAGTTCCACCAAGGAACCCGGGGAGCCCATTTTATAGAGGGACACGGTTGCTTGACTGTGCTACCAGAGCACACCCAGATTTCAGTAGATGTAATTAGTAATCTGTGGATAAATTTGATTGAAATCGTGCTGATTTAGGTTTAAGTCAGACATTCGTGATCAGAAATAAGAATGCTTTAAAATAAGACTGTCTATAGAGGAGGCTGCAGCAGGGTAACTAAATCAGGTCCAAATGACACCTGGGGGCTTGTTTTTTCAATCTGGATTATAGTTTACTGAGTGAAGCTGAGCAGTAAAGCTGATGTTGGACTGTGATTCACAGTCCTTTTATTAAAAAACTATTTGCCTTTTAGATTGCTACTTCAGTTTTCTTTTCTTCCTATTTGTTTCTTCCATCTTCCTATTTTTCCCTTCCTTTGCTGTATTTTCTCCTCAGTGTCTCACTGATGGGAGAAGTACTGTGCCAATTATCTAATAAAATTCTGGCAGAAACTCAATCACGCTCAATATGTATGACATTTTTTTTTTAAAAATCTAAATTATGATTGAAAAGTCAGGAATCTGGTTATTCCAATAGCAATAAAATATCAGACTTCCTTTTGTTAACACTCTCGTCTTCAGAAGGGAGGGGGAAAGGACACAAAGGTGATTTCTGTGAACGCAATTATCCAAATATATTTATGAAAGATAGATCTTTTTTCTTCACCACCCACCTCCTGTAAGACAACGTATTTTGAGCTCGGCACGTCAGTACCCACAGAATCACTGCTGACAGTGCATATTACAGCTGTGGAACCCAAAACCATTTTAAAGAGTTGTGCTCAAAAACCCTGAAATCGCTGCTTTAACCCACTACTAGGTGCCTGACACACAGCAGTGAATGGGAGACAGCCCAGAGTTTCCAGGGAGCTGAGTCTGTGCGGCGATGGGCGCGAGCGAGAAGGTGGGGTTGGCTCCAGAGAACATTGCACACTCAAGCATTCAATCACAGACTGTCATTTGTACTTACAGAATACTTCAAAAACAAACTAAGCTTAAATAGACCTGAAGGGTGCGTCAAAGCGGTGCAAATTCCAGCCATCACAGCTTCCTGACACTAAAGGGGTCTTCTCCTGGCCCTGTCCAGCTCTGGGTGGCCCCGAGTGCAGAACTGCCCCAAAAGAGCCCTGCTTGGGGTCAACCAGGGGAGAGCGAGCCCTTCTCCAGCCTCCAGAAACCCCAATCCCACCACACCTGGCAAAACACGTGGCCCCAGACAACAAGCAGGGAGTTTCATGGTCAGTGGAAGTCAACGTGGTGCTCATGAAGGCGATGGTCCATCCTGTGAAGCAGAGAGGCTCCCCCCATCGCTTGCAGCACAGCTCCAGCATGGGGACTGACAGCAACTTCTCTGCAAAGTGTAAAGCTGTTAAGAAAATGTCAGAAAAAGACAGCTCAGTGACCACATTTTTCAATCTTAACTGGCAAGTGAAAAGAAACATTAATTGTCTGTTTATGTCATCTCCTCCCACAGCTGACTGATGCAGAATACAGTTTAAGGTGGCATTAAAAAGTAAGGTGGGTGTTATAATTTGCCTGAAGTACTTTAGCAGTTTTTAGGTTTTGTTCCAGAAATTATCTGAAGATTGCCATTCTACCCATGTCCTTGTAAGTCACCTACATCCCCTGCCATTCAGTACGGGAGCGTACAGCCCCGCGATTTACACAGCGGTTCCAGCAATGACAGTAGTGCCTTGGTACATGATGTTCCTTGATTTGCGTAAAAAAAACGTGTCAGGGGTGGGTAAATACCAGTCTGGTACCCTGCAAACCTCACAGCCAAATTCTGCCTCGGGTTCATCAACGCCTCCCACCCTCACCCTCCTTTCCCTGCCGTGGGAGCCGCGCGCAGGCAGCGATGCTCAGGCTGCACGGGCTGGGACCCGCCGTGCCTTTCTGGAAGTAGATTTTCCAGGTCTGTGTTTAAAAACACAGGAGCGTGCTCGATGCTCTTTAAACAGGCACATTTCTGGCCTCCTGGCTTAACCCGATTAGTAGAAACCCTGCTACATCTTGCTGCTTGTTTTTTACAGCACTGGTAGCTCAGCAAAGGAAGCAGCTTTTTTGCAGCCACAAATCGGGCAACTCAGTAGGTCATCGCTCTCTCCCAAGTATTTCCCTTCGAGCTTTTCTCTAACCAATACAGGAGAAACGTCCGATCACATTCCCTTCATTATGGAGCATAAACGAAGTAAATCTGCCAGTAGAGTGAAGTGAATATGCCATCCACTGACCAGCGAGGTGTAACACCCAGGTCCCCTTAACATCACTTACAGTAGTGTCGCCACCAAAAATGTCCAGGCTTGTGATCCGGCTGAATGTTTTTTTCCAGACAGGCAGCTGATAATGAGGGGATTTGCCAAAAAAAAAAAAAAAAACCTGACTTCATGCAAACATAAAGACAATTAGATCTAATTATCTTGGTGGCAGTAGATACACCATGGTTGACCCAGAAAGGGGTGGTGGGGGGGGGGTGTTCCCCCCGAGGATGACCTGGTCCTGCCCAGTGCAGCACTGACTGGTGGTGTTGTGCCAGCTGAACCAGCACTGATGGGCTGCATCCCTTACAGCCACCCTGAGGCTGTGTAAAATTTGCTTTTGGCTCCCTGCAGGCTGCTGGAGCAAGAGCCGTACCGGCTTTGACAAGCAAGCCAGCCACAGGTCTGTGGTCTCTCTTCAAAGAATTCCCACCCCAGAAAACGCCCCATCACCTCCATGTTTCACCCGGCTCCTCCAAAATCCCCCTCCTCCTGCAGTCCCTGAGGGGACAGGTCCAACTAGGGACTTGGGGAGTGACACTGAAGTTTCCACCCCTCTCCACACATGCTCTTCTCTGCCCACTTGTGTCCCTAACACTCAGGACCCCGCAGGGCAGCAGAGATGTTGCCTCCTCTGAACCTGGAGCAGTTTTAGGTCACTGAGCAGAGCAGGTCCAGCTTTTGGTCAAAGCAGAAGAGGAGTGGGTGTGGGGTCATCCCTGGGTGAAAATGTAAAAGGAGAAAGCATCGATGTGTAAGTGAAATTCAAGTCCGTAATTCCTATAACTGTGTGTCCTAAGAGGTTCTTCCCAAGAAAACCTGAATCCACTACATGCCAGGGGAGGGGCTTTTTTTAAATGTAAGTCTCAGGCATGCTTCTATTGAAACCTTTAGGTTGCAAAGGAGATCTCCACTGCATGTTGTGCAGTTTCATACCCGCTAGGGTCCAACAGAATGCTGAATATTTGAGGCCACCTAAAATTACCATAAAGTGGCTTTCACATGCTATTACACCTGTTTCTCTGGAAGCGTCTCTTCATCATGGAAATGTTCCCAATGCCATTTACGTTACAGCCTGGCGACAGGCGAGTTTTATGCTTTATATTCTTCTCCTGAGCTGTACTCTCCAAACCAGCACTTATTAAAGCAGAGATGGGAAGAAAGCAGGGCCTTGTACACGGAGCATACACAATGTTAACGAAACTGCTTACCTAGACAGAGACAGGAATTGCCACAACAAGGCTTCCAAATGGTCAGTTGAATTTAGTGCTGTGTCTCTAAGAGCAGGCTATGCGAGGTGGACTGTGGAAGAGGCACAGAAACCCCAGGGTGTGCCAATAGGGTTTCCTCTAGCTGATTCAGTGGATGATCCCACTGGGATTCTAGCCTTTATTTTATTGTACAAAATTATTTTAGTAAGCAAACAGTAACATAAACAAAAAAAAAAAAAGGCAACACCCCCCCATTACTTTACCTACCATCTTCTTACCATAAAAACCAGCCACATGAGACTTCTTTCTTCGGCAGAAGTGTTCTTTTCAGAGCCCACGTGCTGATTGCCTGGGGTGCTGCAGCTTTTGCTTTTGTGCTTTTCAGTGCAGCTTTTCTGGCGCCGTTTACTTCTACACTGCAGGTGGGAATAGCCCAAAAAATCCAGGGACCCAAGGCGTGGCGTGAGAACAGGAGTTGGTATTACCATTTCTGACAAACCATAGGGATTCAGCAGCAGTCCCATGGGAGGGACCCCACACTGGAACAGGGGTAGAGTGTGAGGAGTCCTCCCCCGAGGAGGAAGGAGCAGCAGAGACGTGTGATGAACTGACCATAATCCTCATTCCCCGTCCCCCTGTGCCACTGCCAGGGAGGGGGTAGAGAAATCATGAGTGAAGTTGAGCCAGGGAAGAAGGGAAAGGTGGGGGGAAAGGTGTTTTAAGATTTAGTTTTTATTTCTTATTACACTGCTCTGATTGGATTGGTAATGAATTAAATTACTTTTTCCCCAAGTCAAGTCTGTTTTGCCCCTGACGGTAAGAGCTGAGGGATCTCCTTGTCCTTATCCTGACCCACAAGCCTTTTGTTATATTTTCTCTCCCTCCCAGGGTCAACCCACCACACATACAATCCTGTGTGGCTAGCAAAATAATACGATCAACCCTTTTTACTTCTAAGTAACACTAAAAGAGGTAAAAAAGTGCAATAGAAATTCCAGATATAAAAACTTCTTGCTTTGTTAGCAACTGTGTGAGGATGAACAGGGAAGGCAGAGGGCTGGGTAAATGTGATGCCTGTAGGCCAGCCTTGCTTGGGTAATAGCTACCCAGCTGGTGAAGAAATGAGAAACATCAATCTAAGGCACCTTAACTACATTTTAAAGCAGAAATATACCTGTAGACCCCCCCCCCCCCCAGGTACACTTCAAGCGAAAGGGCTCGTATTTCGGCACATTTGGTTCTTCTGCTGTAGGGTAGCAGATATTTTTCGGGATGATTTGGCCTGGGGACAGCCAAGTTCAAAAAGCTTTGAAGTTTGGGGTAGGTTCCCTATCAAATGATATAAAGGAGAAAAGGAGCGTTAGCAGTCTAAGGAGAGAAGGAGGGTGACACGAAGAGAAGTGACATTAACTGAGTGCCTGGAGTAAGACCTGGTCAGGGAGAAACACGTTTAAGAAAATTTAAATGCAGCAGCACATTGTCTCAGCCCCTTTGCTTGACAAAACATCAGGCTGAACCTCTTTTTTGTTGCAGGTGATTTTCAGGGTTGGTTTTTTTGGGTTTGTTTTTTTTTTTTTTAAAGCAGCTGGTAAATCAGAGCTCATAAATGGAATGAAAAACGATTTCTTCCCACTTAAATGGAGCTCATTATTAATACCTAGGTGTGACTCACGGTACAGGAAATATATTTTAGTCCTGGCGGGCTGTGGTGACAGTCACCACGAGCGCTGAGGCACAGACACTGACGTGTGCCGCGCCGAGGCAGAGCCGGGTACCACCCTTCGCCTGTGGAGAAATGTAAAACATACTTCTGGCTAAGACAGATAAGGCAGCCAATTTAAGACGCGCTTTTAAGCAGTTCTAAACGCAATTCATCTTTTAAAAGCAGATTTAAGTTAAGGCCCTGGCGCAGCGACGCAAAGCTAAAAAGTCAGTAATTTTCTGCCATTTCTGATCGCTGATTTGAAAGCAGCAAACAGCTGAGGTCAAAGTTAAAATGTTCCAAATACGAATGCATTAAAGCAAGTTAACATTTCTGATTGATCTGATAATTAGCTTTGACTCTTCCTGCTTTGAAAAAGCTGACCATACCAAAAAGTGTCCAAGCCTTTGGACCATTAATATTCAATTAATAAAGTGTTTTTTTCTGGTTTAGATGATTTAATTAGAATCAATCTTCAAGTTTTACAATGCAGTGAAAAAAGCACTGGAGCAAATTTCTTTTTTAAAAAAAAAACAATCTGTGCCAGTACTGATGGAACAGGATTTGTAAAAGGGTGTGTGGAAAGACAGTGTTTCCAGCAGACTTCAGTGGGGAAGACAGCTGAACCACAGCCATTGTCAGAAACATGGTAGAGTGAATGAATGAATAAATTCAAGAAAATCATCCCTGGCTATGAGAATAGTTTGCATCATAAATGCAGAATAACATCAATTTGCAGCCTTTCTTTTCTTCCATAGAACGGAAGGCAAACCGAGAACAGAAGCAGAAAAAAAGGTGCTTTTTAAAGGAAAAGCAGCTTAAAAATGGGACACAGGAATGTGTGGAAAGACAAATACGAAAGATCTCTTAAGGAGTCAGTCACGTACTTATCACAGAGTCTCCCAAACCCTCATTCTTAATTGATATTTCTTTGACAAAGAGCGTTTCACACCCCTGTACCTCTGGGAGAGGCTGCTGATTTACAGCCTATGGGGAAAGCTGCCGTGGATACGTTCAAAATCTCAAATTTAGTCAGAGTTTAGTGGGAGTTCATCCTCTGCAGCAAGTGGAAGACTGGAGCTGGGTGTCCATCACAGGCAGGCAGGAGCTGCTTGTAGGTCTAGGCTAAATATAGCTTGGAAGGTCTCTGGGCCTGGCAAAGCCCTGGTCATTAGAGAAAAGCAAACAATTTAGATGAGGAAAAGCTTAGCAAACACACATATTAACTGGAAACAAGATAACATTGCACTACCTGTTTTATAGCCCATTCTTAATTGCTGTAATCAAAGAGTCTATAAGAACAAGCCTGCAGGTGCAGTAGGACCACTATAACCGACTTACCATATTTATTTATAAACCCAAGTTTCCTCCTACTTTCTTTCTTTGCACGTGGATGGAATATCTCTGTAGTCTAGGCTTATATTTTTTATTATGGTCCTACAGACTGGAGCACAAAAAGCCCCGTATCTGGAGTCTCCAGGTGCTGCTGCCATACAGATAAATAAATGACTGATAACAATACAGCCAGATAAATAAAATACACTGGCCTGATATGAATTACTGCATTAGTTAGGCAATTTCCACTCAGTATCAATTTCTCACTCAGGGTACTAACCCACCAAAACAAAGCGAGAGAGTTTTTTAAATTTTCATTACTGTGTGTGTTAAATTACTCTTTGATAATTTTTAACAGGAAACCATTATTAAATATTAAAATTAAACAGCCAGATCTGACATAATTTCAAGTTGTGATGTGATAATCCAGAATTTGTGAATAATTGGCTGGAAGTGAGACACTGATTTATAACCCCGAGGCTCTTGAGCCCAGGCTCATAAGTTGTCTCTAAGCGATAGACTTTGCATTTAGTTTTTTGACTTGAATGAAATCCATATGGAAAATCTTTTTGTTTGGTTCAAATCCACCTATTTGGTTCACTCACAAGATATCCCAGCTACTGTATAGCTACCATAGCTTTGGTTTGCTTTTGAGATCCATCTGGTTTAGACGGCAGCATGGAGATTGGTATAAACCATTTGCTTTTTGCCAGATTTTATCTCCTTTAAGGGCGGTGCAGTCCCATGGGAAACACAGAGCAAAGGTCAATTCACCTTAAAAATCCCCTTCCCACACGTGCTGAGTGCTGCTGGGCACCTCACCCTAAGCACCAGGCTGAGAGGCCAGCAGAGCAGGAGAAGGTGCCACAAACCACTATGGAAAACATTTGATGCTGCAGCTGAAAATTGGTATTTATTTGCGAGCTACCAGGTAAATCCCACCTCACCCCAACACAATGTGATGGTTTTGGGCAGCGCTGCCCACCCTTGGGCACCATGAGGGAGCACTGGAGCCCTGCAGTGGGACCCTTGCAGCCCCCTTCATTCCCATGCCAAAGAGCACCTGCCTGCCTGGGGCGACTCGACCAGACCAGTCCAAGGTCTGGTTCGGGGTCAAGACATCTCTGAAGATCACACCTACCTTGGCTGCCACTGCCACTGTCACCAGCGCAGTCGCCAGACTCCCAAATCCACTGTGCCTGTGTCCTCTCCAGCTCTACACCACCAGCACCTCCCTACTTCACTGCATCTTCCAGCAGGTGACAGTGGAGACTGCAGTGGGGTTGTCTTCTCCTCCCCGATCAGTCATGATCCCCTGTGTTCAGGATGGTCTGGCAGAGTAAAGCTGCCTTGCCTGCAGAAGGCATTCCATGTCCTCTCCAGGCCACCAGAGCAGAGTTTCCACCTCTCAGATGACAAGTGAGGAAAATTCAGCTTGATGAGTGGCTTTCACCTTCACCAGGGAAGGGGGACAACAGCCGGCCAGCAGGAGGCCAGGGGGCACCCACACCATCCCAGTCTGGTCCAACACCAGTAACAGGGATGTCTCACTCCATGGCTGGGGAGAAAGGACATACTTATCATAGAAGGACTGGGGAATTTGTGTATTTTGGCACAGAAGACTTTCAGAGCTGAAAGAATTGAGATGAGATCGGTTTCTAGGGATGGAGAGAGAAAAGTAGAGAGAGAATTTCCTCTCCTAGAAGAGAAGATACATGGGATCATACAGATCCCCTCTTTGGTTAAATCAAAATTGGGCATAACTGAGATATATATATTACAGAAATTGCTAAAGGTAAAGATAGACTCTTTTAAATGCGTTACACCTATCTATGTACATTCCTCATGATTTCAAACCTGCAATAAATAAGGGAGAAAATACTATCACCTACTTCTATGGTTCTCATTTCTTGTTGTTTTTCCTGGTGTTCCCTCAGATTCCGACATAAATTTCAGCCTCTGTTTTAGAAACAAAGCTCTGTTTCTCATGGTTAGAGAGAAAAAGATGAAAAGGTTAACCCGAAAGTCAAAATGCAGAAGCCACATCAAACAAATCCAGTGTTTTTCTTCATTTCACAGCTCATTTTTCAAGTCTATCCTGAGATTTGGAGACCTGATCCAACATTTTCAATGTCCTGGCCTGTCAAGAGTGGTATATAGAGTATACAAGGAAGGTAAGCCCTAAGCACACTGGAATTCTACGGACACGTGTCTGCCACAGAGAATACAGGAAGATTTTAGAAAGAAAATCATAGCACAATGTGGATAGATAAATATTGTGTGAGTGCTTTGCCTTGCTGCTGTCTTTGACAGCCCATGAGGGAATAAACCTGCCATTTTTTAGATTTTTTCTTGCTTTTCTGTACGAATAGGTGTTCTTGAAGTTCAAGAAAGCTCAGGTATTTGAATGGAACAGCTCAGCACAAGTAATTAGCATGCACTAATTCTCCTTTAACTCTTTCTTTCTTCACGAAGGCACATTTGTAATGATAGTGCTAAGCAACATGAGTTTAGTTTATCATCTACTGATTTTATCATTTACATGGTCATTTATATATATATATATGCTAGGAATTACCGGGAATTAGAGACATTATATAGTAGATACCTCACTAATTTCCAATTTTCATTTCAATAATTACTTAAAACAGAACTTTATATGGACTCTGATACAGTAGGTCCTGGCCAGCAGTTGATGGACTCCTGCTAGCCCCAGCAAGCTGTGGCCATCCTGGAGTCACTTCGTCATGGAGAACATCATCACTTACTGCCTTGGGTGGCAACCAAACATTTTTGTAATTAACTAGACTACTCTTTATCCTCACAATTTCATGTGTAGCACTGTGGAACCCATCACCAAGCCTGTAAGTGGAAGTATTGCTGCTGAAAGCAAAATTTACCCATTCTGATGACATCCATGTGTTTTATGAAGAGGAAAAACACATTATGCTTTACTGAAGACACTGAGACTGCAAAGGCTGGCCACTCCTGGTAACACCTTGTGAGCACACCCAATGTGAATTTAAGGAAATGTGGAACTTACTTGCACTAATGCATCTCTCCCGGGAGCAAGAGCCACGCAGAAACATTTGAAAAGCAAGGAGGAGATGTAAATACATGGAACCTTCATGCTGGTTGTTTTTCAATTTGGAATTTTTTATGTGCTTTATTACCCAGTGTTTAGTCACAGTGCCTAAATAAAAGTTGTGCCTAAATATTAGGAAGCGAGGACCAGCATTCGAGTCATGCCCAGCGTGGGTCCTGACCATACTGCAAGATATGCTTCTGTGAATTTAAACCACTTAAGAACAAGGGTAACGTGCTGCCATTATTTAATGTTACTTTGAATTAAAAACTTTGGGAGTTTCTTCAGAGGTTCTTGTGTGTAAGTCCCTCATTAGGCTAGTGATGAAATTA
>JAHREE010000259.1:1239351-1373113 GCA_033628505.1 Tringa tobata
AGAAGAGAAGAGAAGAGAAGAGAAGAGAAGAGAAGAGAAGAGAAGAGAAGAGAAGAGAAAAGAAAAGAAAAGAAAAGAAAAGAAAAGAAAAGAAAAGAAAAGAAAAGAAAAGAAAAGAAAAGAAAAGAACTATTGGATCAAACCAAAAGCCCATCTATCTTGCCCTCAATGGCATCTCAAAGCAGATTCCTAAGACTGTCAGTATACTATTTTCCTGCTGTACTTTTCCCAACCTCTAGAAAACAGAGTCATAGAATGGTTAGAGTTGGAAGGGACCCCAAAGATCATCCAGTTCCAACCCCCCTGCCATGAGCAGGGATACCTCCCACCAGACCAGGCTGCTCAAAGCCCCATCCAGCCTGGCCTTGAACCCCTCCAGGGATGGGGCAGCCACAGCTTCTCTGGGCAACCTATTCCAGTGTCTCACCACCCTCACAGGAAAGAATTCCTTCTTATATCTACTCTAAATCTCCCCTCTTCCAGTTTAAAACCATTACCTCTCGTCCTATCACTCCCTGATAAAGAGTCCCTCCCCATTTCTCCTGTAGCCCCCTTCAGGTGCTGGAAGGGGCTATAAGGTCTCCCTGGAGCCTTCTCTTCTCCAGGCTGAACAACCCCAACTCTCTCAGCCTGTCCTCACAGGAGAGGTGCTCCAGCCCTCTGATCGTCTTCATGGCCCTCCACTGGATCCGTTCCAACAGGTCCACGTGGCTTAGAAACTTTCTAACTAGCAGTTGAGGTTTTGTATATTATAGTAAATTTTGAGCATCGCCAGCATGCTGTGGCAGAGTCTCACAGCATTTCTGCTGGGGATTACAGGACAGGAATGGAAGCCATCCGCTGGCACCATCTCTGCGTTACTGCTTTGATGTAGCTACCTGCTCCTGCATGTCCCCTCTCCCCATAGTGCCAGGAGAGTCCAAAACCGGTGCCTGGGAGATGGGCGTTATTCACACACCAAGGTGGTGGGTGTCTCCACGTGCTATGGCGGCATGGCACCGCAGACACCAAGATGCCAGGCAGAACCACAGAGCCGTCTGCGTGGCACCTCCTGCCCTCTGGCAGGGAAAGGGAAAGGCAACTCTCGGTGACACAAACTACTCCTGGTGATGCACCAATGGCTCCCGTGCAGCCACTTGACAGTGAGCTGCAGACCCAAGACGTAATACAGATAAATTCTTTGCTATTTAAGGCGATGCTGTTCACAGCTTCACATCAAAGGCCCTGCAAGCATTTGACTCACCATTACAGCAACATATGACTGGAAACCAAAAAAAAAAAAAATACCTTGTTTCAGTGCAGTGTTCTAATGAAAGCTGTTGTTTTTCTTTTTTCAAAACACAACCAGAGAGACTTCTGAAATGCTGCAACAAGGTCAGAGGAGCATCACCAATTGTCCTGAGGACACACAGTACAATGCACAGTTTTGACAGGAGCACAACGATACTCAAATAAGCAACAAAACCAAGCCCAGTATTTGCAACTGTAATGACATTTCTTTTGCTATACCTTCTTCCCTTTCCCACTCCCCCAGGACAACAGAAAAACAAAGATAGATTAGTAGGGTGGAGATCAAAACACTGCAAACATGTCTATTGCTGAGACCGAAGTTAGTAAGGAGCAGCTTACAAGAAGATAGTGGCTTCAAGCAAATGAATTGACTGTTTATAACAGAAACAACAAATTCTCTACACTGAAAGAGATTTTTCATGCATATAAGGTGAGGAAGTTGGCAAAGCTGTCATGACTTAAAGACAACTAGAATTAGCCATTCTCTGCTTCAGTGTATGTGTTGACTTCAATCCAGTTCGAGAGGGGAAATAGGAGAAAAAGTGAGATAAGTCCAGACAGGCTACACTGTAAGATTGTGCTGAGTGACTCTGCCTGAAGATGAAACAACAAAGACTTGCCTGAAATATAGGAGATATCAGAGGTTGATGGGATTGTGCCAAGGACTGAAGAAATCCAATCAAACTTACACAGAGAACTGTCACACATCTTACCTGCAGGGAGTAAATCAGAGAGGCAGATATAACAAAGACATCCACAAAGGCTTCTGGAAAACCCTGCTATGTGTGTTCATTCACAGAATATTACCACTTACTGATATGTGTACTGAAGCAAATTCATCTACATCCAAGGCACTGGAGCTGAAAAACATCCTTATGCTTAAAATGTGGATATTATACACAAACACACACACCTCCCCCTTCTTCTCTCCTGGCAGATTCACAGTCCAAGCAGAGTCAGAATCACTTCTGCCTCCTGTCCTGCAACACTGACACAGCTGAGAGGTAACTTTATCCCAGATGGTGTTATAATTCTGTATGCGTTGAATGTTTTATTACTTGTCGTGGCACACGGCACAGGAAACTTGAAGTGCCAAAGTTGCAGCACTTTTTAAAAGCAGATCTAAACCTGGAAACAGGGGTGATAGATTAATTAATTCTATGGTAATACAGGAGGGGATTTGCCTCTCTTGGCTTTGGCTATCCAAAAAGTAGGCTCCTGCTTCAAGAACTGGTCGTTACAGTCAAAAAAACCCACAAGAAGGCAGGCAGCTGCAGAGCAATTCACCTAAGATAAATGTCCATCACAACTGAGACCCCACTAGGAGATGCTCCTCTCTCCCCATCATCTTAAAACATCAAGATCACAGACTACCTATTCATGCACTGTCAAAGAAACCAAAGAACAAACCACACACTGGTGACAGAGAACCCTTCATCATCACAAGGGGTTGGATACCACAGAGGACCACAACAGTTGTCCATACTAGAGACCATGCTTCATTTATACCCTGGCATGCACATTTGAAATAACAGGCCCAGGATTTAGGAAAGGGGCATACGCTTAAGTTGGTGTCATACCAACTGTACTGGTCTCACAGGGCAGTGACACACGGGAATGTCTTGATGTTCTCCTAAAAAAATGTCTGAGGGGTCTTGGCTGTGCACTGGCCTTATGCAGTTCCATTGTACTTGAGCTAACAGCTTTTCACTCCTGCTAAATGGATGAGTGCCATCAAATAAATTCCATGTTCAGCCATTAATTCAATAATTCTGACATCAGGAAAGAAATGTTTATCCATTATTCTGTTTTTTTTCCCCCACCAACCAGTGCAGTTTGGAGCAAAAGAGCGTGACAGCTGTAATGGTAAGGGCAAGCTAATTTTGTACATGACAAACGTAACAAGAATATAGATTACAAACTCTAGCATTAAAACATACCTTCTAAAGTTCTACACTGTTAAAACTCATTATTTATTTTATCTAATTTAGTTCTTACAATCTCCTCTTAATCCACTTACACAACTTTCTGTCAGGCACTAAGATCCAAGTAAAATAAATCAAAACACATCTTCAACAGACATGACTGAAAATTGATTCTGGCTGATATATGTACATTTAATATCTTTCCCTTTGCTTACATTCTGACAATATGCTCTTATTTACTAATATCATACATTATTTTATTAAAATTAGCAGTGATATTATTTATGCAAATAGAAGCAATTGAGCAAGAAGTGATATGGTGCCCCTTACCCTACTGCTGTCCTGTCTGTAGCCCCACCTGTTAATTGTTGCCTGCTAAGAAGCTGTGTAAGTAAATATGGGCTTACCCACTTTGTAATCATGATGATCACATTTGAGTTTAAGCTCTTGCGGAAATGCCTTTCTTTCTACACTCTCCCATGAGAGAAGGAACAAACTTAAATACTTTTGGCTCCCTTTATGCATAACTCTAACCTCCACCCAAAGCAGGAAAAGACAAAGGGCTTTATAAGAGCTGTAAAGCTTGAATGGGAGCCAAATTCTGGGAAGCATCAGTGTGGGTCGGATGAAGGGACCAGCTACAGGCTGGAAGCTAAAGGTGGCATGCTGCCAGATGTCCTACCCATACAATACCAGGGCTCTCCTGGTAGCTGGAGGGATGGTCTACTGAGAAGACAGCAGATCAGGTGCTGACCATGCTCATATTTTTAAAAACTTCAAGCACAGCTTCACAGGAGAGTGTTTTGGTACAGCTTTTGGCCTTTGCTCTGCAAAATGTACCTGGCAAAGCAGAGACCTGCTACACAGGGTGTCCATCCTTTGAATTTTGAAAGGTCTGGATGTGAGATACCACTGTTGTTGTTCATATAAGCTTGATCCTTTCATTCCCATTTGTTGTCCACATGTGTTTGAAGCAACTGATGTGATTAAGTTGCTATTTTCCAGCACTTTGCACAACCCCCCCAACAATTTCCTGGCCACCTGGGAATGTGAGACCATCACCTCACTGTTGAAGAGCCAGTGCTCGTTCACAGCAAACATATTGGTACAAAACTAATAATTTTTACTCGGGGAACAAAGTATTATTAGCCAAATAAATATCATCAGAAATCAATGCAGATTTGTGTACTTCACTGAAGAGGAAAGACATCCAGGACACCCACAAATGTGATTTTTCAAAGGTACTCGTCCCCAGAGTATACGTCTGCAACCATATAAAGTATGCATGTCTGTGAAATTATCTGTACATCTGTTTCTGGGCATGTAAGAACTTGCCAAACCTGTGATCATTTGCACACTTCAGTATGTTCAAATGGAACCAATAAAACATTGTTCTCAAGAAGCAAAAGCTGTAGTGCAATTCCCCAAATCTTATTTGTTTCATAGCAGACTTGACAGATGTTTGTAAAACCAGCCAAAATTTCTCCAGTTATAAGAATTGTCATGATCACTAAATATATTCCAAAGATTTCCTGGCGTTTTCTTAGAAATCTCTTCTGTGCATTTCCTATGCTCTTAATTGTTCAAAGAATAATAGTGGCTCCTAATTTTTCAGAAGTTTCTGGATTTTTTTTTTTTTTTTTTTTTTTTGCCAAGCAGAAGATTAAAAACAAGATCCGTTATTTAAAGGTGTTAGATCAAACCAATCCCTACAGTAATTTTCTCAATCCAGTGGTGCTATGAATTTTGGTGGATTCACCGTTATGATGAATTAATTAACTGCTTTTAATTAGCTGACCTTGCAGCGCAAAATTAATATGACACAACTTTTCCATTCTCATGGTGATATTATTATTATTGAGTTTATATTCCCAGGTTTTAGATTTAGGTTTTTTTAGTACAGGTAACAGCAATACATGGGCAGGAGTCAAACAAAATCTCCCCCGGATCCAACCATATAGAAACACACATGAAAACCTTCGGTAAACATTGGGTTAACTTGGGGTTATAGCTGCTTTCCCTACTGGAAAAGACCATACTAATTCATCTGCCACCCAGGCTATATAAGTACTAATGGAAATAGTTTTAAATATGGTGCAACAGGATGTGGTAGCCTGTTTAATTAGAGTTTGCCCACCGCTCAACCAGCATCAGGGGCAGGGCACTTATCAGCTACATTTTAAAAACAGCCTCAGATATATTTTCAGGTGAAGCTTTAATCTTACTGTTTACTGTGTTTGAAACCATGTGTTTTTAGAATGTTTCTGCCTCCAGAAGGTCTTAACATGCCCATCTAGTCACAGATAGATGATAAAAAGTACAGCACAGGAAACAAACAAAAAGGAGGCTGAGTGCCCAAGTCTACATATTTTCTTAAAGTCATAAATTTATAGACTTGGTCCCTGCCCTTCTAGGGATCTTGTGGAAGGGTAAGACAACCCATGTCCAGTTAAGTACTGAAGAGGATCCATCGAAAGGGGCAGGGTCATTATGGTGTGGCATCACCATACAACTGGGGAGCCTTTTTTGTCCTGTGCAGCTTTTAGGAGCAAATTATTCCTATGATGGAGTCCCAAAGTCTCATTTATCAGCAGCTTTGACTGCTGATATAACAGTGCTAGTACAAGTCAGTCTAACAGTGTCAGTACAGGTCAGTGAAATACACCCAGTGCATTCTGGGTGTATTTGACTGAAACCATATTTACCTGCTAGCTTGCCTGTGCTGCACATAACCAAAGTGCCCAAGCATTTCATTAACAGCAGTGAATTCAGTTTAATTTGCCAAGGAAAAATACAGCCCCACCCCCCACTAAAAGCAAATGCCATAACAAAGTCAATGAGCAGTGCCATTTGAGAAAAAAAAAAAGAAAAAAAAAAACAACCAAAATTTGGAATGTCTTCTGCAGGAGCTCAGTAGGCATCCCTTGGTATAGCACACTCTCTGTGGACTAGAAACTCAGTGCACAACCTCTGAAGTTATTGCTACATGAGTGCAAGGTCCCCCAGCATCCTCACAGCCTCAAAAGAAGCTTCTTGTTCCCAAGGTAAATTGCCCTGGGCTGGAATGTAGTAACATTCCTTGGCTGGCATTGATTTACTGCAAGATAGCAGGTGATATCAAAGGACCAGAACACTTCATTTCTTGTCAAGGAAAGCGGGATGAACATGCTTTCCCAGGGAGGAGGAAGTTCCAACTGTCATCCTCAAACAAGGACACCAACATGTGAAGACTTCTAGATCCCGACCCTTGCCTCAGGGATGCAGTACACTCTGTATACCAAAAAATTATTTTACCTCAAACCAGGACATTGTATCTCTAGCATTTTAAAGAAACACTGTGAGCAAGAGCCAGCAGACAGGGTTGCCACTCTCCCTAGAGAATTCCTCTCTTACTGGGTTGAAGAGTGAAATTCTTTAATTTTCTCTTCCATACCGGTTTGAGCAGTGGCCCAGACCTAGAAATTTTATCAATATAGTGAACTTGCACGTGAATATGTTCAGCATATTCCCACCGTGCCGCCACTGCAGGACGCAGGGGGAGTTTAATCACCTCCCTAACCAAATTGCAACTGCTCCAAATTGCAGGGGAACTCGATGGGCACTAACAAGTCTGTTGCTTTCAAAACGGAGCCACCGGTTGACTTTGGGTGCTTTCAGCCCTGCAGCTAAAGGACTACACTCCAAATCTCACCCGGTGGCTTAGGCACCCATATCCCACCTCAATTCCAGTTAAGGTGGAGCTGAGACAGTATGACTTTTGCTTTTTTTTAGTTCGATAAATTAAAACTACTCCTGAGATCAGTGTCAGTGACAGGATCAGATTGTGTTGCGGGTCTCTGCAAGCATGATCACTGAACAGCCCAAATCTAAGCCAAGATCACCCCAAATGAGGAGCTGCCTCTTCCTTGTCGCTCTGAGGGGCATGCCGCAATTTCCCTGTAATTTTTGAATTCTCAGGGACCGAGTTTACATTCAGGGAGGGCTCATGTAAGAGTTGTATCTGTCAGTGATTCCAGAACTCCTCTCAGCGGGATGCAGCACTGCTGAAAAAGGTGTGCTCTTGACAAAAGTACATTTCTATATGGAGGAGGTTGTGTCCCTAAATGCAAAAACCACTGCTACTGCTGTGCAGGCTGTAAAAGAAATTATCCTGCCTTGGAAAGTGCCTGGATGTCAGTCATACCACTTTATGTGAATTACCTATTTTGCAAGTTTTTTTTTAAAAAGCGTAACTCATGCAGTTTGCAATGGTTTACAATATCCTCATCGAATACAGTTGAAAAAATACCTATGTGATAGTAAGGATGAAGATAATTTTCTTCTCGTTGTGTTCAGACTCACAGTTGCAGTATTGAGCTACAACATGACAGACAGCATCCCCAGGCACCCTTCCCCAAGCCACGGTGCTTGCCCCATCAGTCACTGGCACCCGGTCCAGCTCTCCTTGTTGTTTTCTGTTTGGGGTTCTCCACTCACTTTTGACTCTATTTGAAACCCCAAGCTCTTCCAGACATTCTAACAAAATTCAATGGGTTTGGGTTTCATTCTTAAAACTAAAACATTTGTTGCATCCTGTATCCTGGCAAATGTCTGGGCCTGATTAGCAAGTGCTCAGGGAGGTGCTGTCTTCACTGGGGTTTTGGCCTGGACCCATTTAACTTTTATTAAAGGATAACATCACCTACACACAGGCTGTCATGAGACACTGATGAACCTGCTCCAGGAAAAGGGCGAGGGCAGAGGAAGGCAAACCTCCGTGTTTACCTCATTACCAAGAAAGACCCTTCTGACAGAGAAACCTCATCAGATTAAGCCTCAAGGCTAACCTCATTTTACAAACAGCTAGAGAGAAAAAACACAGTAAGCTTTTAAAAAAAAAAAAACAACAAAACAGCCCTGCTCTTTCAAGTTACACACTTATTTCTAGGGATAAATTCTGGCTGCCGTACTGGAACAGAAAGGACATGGTCACCGCAGAGTGTCTCCTCAGACTTTAGCTAGTTTGGAGGTGTCCCTGTGAGGAAGTCGGGCCTTTTGAGATCCACTGAGCTCATCTTTGAGAGTTGCCTGCCCACAGTTCGTGGGGTGGGAAGGGAAAAGCTGTACAGCCACGTAGGAGGAATGGCCACATCTGTGTTAGCGACTGCAGTGATCCCAGGCAGTTCTCTGGCCATGAAGGTAAGGTGACAGCACAGCTTTTGTCCACACAGTTAAACTCTTTTTCTCATCCCTAAAAAAGGGTAGTCTTGTCCAAACAGCTGCTCTCTCTTCTGGTCATCTCTGACAAATGCCACCTCTTGGAAGCTTACCATTTACAGAAGTCATGGCTTTTATTTTGTTTCATTTATTCATTGGGATTACTTTTTAAGGAGATTACTAGACCTCATGAGTCCAAACCACTGGGGACAAAAGGATCAATGGGCAAAACGTGAATGACCATTTGGAGGTGTTCCAGACCACATCAGCTACAGACCAATTTTGATTATTAAAAAAGTGAAGGTCAAAATAAATAAAAAAAAAAAATAAAAGAAAGAAAAGGGATGATTATGTAGATTTGAATGTAGATTATGAGCTGGGAATTTTAACACAAAAAAAATGGTAAGTGAAGCAAAAGGATGCGAATCTGTCATAAACAGGGCTAATAATAGTCAGAAGGACACTTTGAACATAAAGGGAGCAAAAGGAATCCTAACAGTGGAACTGGAAATTATAAAATTGCCAAAAATAGTCCAGAAAAGGCAGAAGTGTTCAATAAATGACTGTTGTATAGTTGGCCAGGAATCAGATGATGTGATCATTTCATAAGAAAATCATGAAACAATTTTCACTCCAACAGTGCATCAGAAGGACGTCAAATAAGAGCTACTGATTTTAGACATATTTATAGAGCTAAGTCTCAGAACTAGCATATGAGAGTTGAAAAGGAGCTAGGTGAAAACTCCTCCAGACCATTAACGTTGATTTTTCAATAACTCTTCTAATACTGGGGAAGTTCCAGGAGGCAAGAAAAAGTAATGCAACACCAGTATTTAAAAAAAAATAAATAAATTAAGAGAGAATAAATGATACAACTCAGGTAATTACAAGACTGTCAGACTGACTAATACACTCCCAGGCAAAATAAAGGAATGGCTGATACAGGACCCAATTAATAAGGAGTAAAAGAGAGGCAGTATAATTATCGTCATTCAGTGGGGGTTTTTGGAAAATAGATCCTGTCAAACTAACTTGATATCTTTCTCTGATGAGATTACAAATTGGCTGATAGAGGTAACGGTATCGCTATATTTGGACTTCTACAAGACATTTTATACAGTCAGTACCATATATTGCAAAAAACGTTGATTAAGAATGCTGTGAATCAACACTGCACACATTAAATGGATTAAAACTGGCAAGCAGTTACATTCCAGAATGTCACTGTAAAGATGTGTGTTTTTAGTGAGGTTCAGTGGGGATCCAGTCTCAGTCCTACACCAGTTAACTTTTTTGCCTGAGATGCGGAAGGAAGCATAAAGTCATCGTTGATGAGAACTGTAGATAACACGAAGACTGGGTGAGAAGTATACAATTAAGATGATAAATGGCTGTTACGGAGGGATTTATGGTGCTTTATGATGCGTCAGAGGTGATGTATGATGTTGCTGCGCGTCAAAAAATACACACACACTTTCTCCTTCATATGCATAGACCAGCAGGAAGACTTATGAAATGGGGAACATAAAAGCAAACATTCAATGTTTACCCAAATTTTACCACTTGGCAAGGTGGAAAGAAGAAAAAAAAACATACTATTAAGATCAGCTGGTGGTCATATGTTTAAAGACAAAGGAAGGAGGGCATCTCTGGGGAATCGATGTGGAGAAACAGTGTCCCCTATGAATATGAGATCTCATGCAAGCAGGAACATAACTCCCAGGAAGGAACATGTGTTCTCAGTTTAGTTCTGTGGCCAAAAAAGGAGTTCCAGATCTCCTAAAAAGACGAGGAGCTGGTCTTGCTTTTACACTGAACGTTAATGTAATCACGACTGGAATATGTCCTGGAAAGGACTTTGATAACTGAGAGGGATCAAGGCAGCACTGAGAAAGATTAAAGAACAAGAGGAAGCAACTGTTAGTAACACTGCAGGAACTCAATCTAATTAGTTAACGAAGTAAAAGGTTAAAAGGTAATTTGATGAGTTTGTAAGTACCTAAGAGGGAATACAACTTTGCTAATGGGTTATTCAGCTCAGCAGACAAAGACAAGCAAGTAGATGAGAGTTAAGGCTGGAGATATTTACAATGGAAATGAGATGCAAAATCTGGTTTTGGTAGAAAACAGTCTATGAAACACATTTTCTGGAAATGGCAATTTTTAAACAAACACTGAATGTTGCTCAAAAGCCAGTACTCTAGATCAAACAAAAATCAACTTAGGAGAGTCCTACAACCTGTGATACACAAGAGGTCGGACCACAGGACCTACTTCTGTCCTTACTACCTATTTATGGTGTAAAACTGGGTATAACTGGCATAGGGATGACTCCCTGCATCTGAAGAGAGCCTGAAACAAGAAATCAAGGAGGGCAGCACTGCCACCAGGCTCAGAAATGTTAGCACCAAGGCTTGCTGAGCTGGAGTACCCAAGTGAAACATCAGCAGAGGGCTGTAAATCTGATGGTAGGAAAGAGAGAAGCAGCCAACCACGCTCCTGCCAGTGTACTGCAGTTGGCTGTTGAAGCAGTGAGCTGCTGGACACCAGTGACCTACCACCCCAATGAGGTGATATAGCATACTGGGGAAAGGAATAAAGCTACAGAATGGGATTCAGTGATTCCTAAGCCCCCAAGATGGTTAAGCCCTCCCTGGAAAGTGATGGTACACTGGGATACTCACAACTACAAATTCCCTTACAAGAATGTAAGGTCATGCACCTGGGGAGGAAGAACCCCAGGCACAAATATAGGTTAGGGGTGGATCTTCTGGGAAGTACTACTGAGGAAAAGGATCTGGGAGTCCTGGTGGATGGCATGGATCTCCATGAGCCAGTAATGTGCCCTTGTCGCAAAGAGGGCCAATGGAATCCTGAGCTGCATAGGGAGAAGTGTGGCCAGCAGGTCGAGGGAGGTCATTCTCCCCCTCTACTCTGCACTGGTGAGGCCACAACTGGAATACTGCGTCCAGTTCTGGGCTCCCCAGTTCAAGAGAGACAGGGAACTACTGGAGAGAGTCCAACATAGGGCAATCAAGATGATTAAGGGATTAGAGCACCTCCCTTATGAGGAAAGGCTCAAAGAGCTGGGGTTCTTTAGCCTGGAGAAGATAAGACTGAGGGGAGACCTAATCTATGTTTACAAGTTTCTAAAGGGTGGGTTGAAGGATGATGGAGCTGGACTCTTTTCAGTGGTTTCCAGCGATAGGACAAGAGGCAATGGGCATAAGCTGGAACATAGGAAGTTCCACTCAAATATGAGGAAGAAGTTCTTTACAGTGAGGGTGACAGAGCCCTGGAACAGGCTGCCCAGGGAGTCCCCTTCTCTGGAGATTTTCAAGACCCACCTCAATGCAGTCCTGAGTGATGTGCTCTGGGGAATCCTGCTTAGCAGGGGAGTTGGACTAGATGATCTCTAGAGGTCCCTTCCAACTCTGTCAAATCCGTGAAACTGTGAATTCTGGATGCTAAATCCTGTGTCCTTACTACCAACACTACCCTACCAGCACAGGTATATAAGGAAGGGAAAATACTATTAGCCCTGTGAGAATAACCTGCAGTAGATAAAGAGGAAGGAACCACAAGCAGTCTATAAACTACAAAACCATTTTTTGTATCTATTACCAAAAGGTACCTGCACTGAAACACACAGAATGATGTTTGTAGAAAGGTTGTGGACACAGGAATCATAGGAAGAGAAACAAAAATGAGCAATAAGAGGAGTAATTCTTAATAGAAACAGTTTGTAATAAAAGGAAAAGCCATATCTAAGACTGTGTTGTGTGGTATATAATTCAAGATTTAATCTAATGTACCAATTTCCTTCACAAAACAATAGGTGATATTCTAAACTGTGAAATTAAATGGAGGAAAAATGTTATCTGCCACCCACTGCTTCCTACATTTTGATAGTTAAAAACCTTCACTTAACTTGCAGAGTGCTTTAATTTGAGCCTTATGTTTTCAATTTCTCTCGGATCAAGCTCCTCATCTCCCTGAATTCTCCATAGATTCGAGGCTGGCGTGAGAATAACAGAGGCAATCACTGGTTGTTAACAATGGCAAATACAAAATAAGCAGGAAAGAGACACACTCCTTGCCAGGCCTTGTAATTACAAATTTGGCTTGGTTCATGGAAGTTCAACTCAATCCAGATTTTTCTGTAAATATTGAGGGTCCGAATCCAACAGAGAAATGTTGCTGGAACTGCACAAAGGATGATTTTAACCCAGACGGCTTAATGCCTGTGTGCTTTTCATGTGCATGTCTCCATTTGGTTTTGTCATGCAGGAAGTGAATGCACACATTATAAACCATCAACAAAAGCACTTTATGAGGAGCAGCTGGAAAATTTTGCCAATTCCAAACACGTTGCAGGTATGGATCTTTTCAGCCAACACACAGACTTTTTCAGCTTTTGTGTTAAAGGCTTCAGTGCACGAGCACAGTCCAGTTACATGGTTAACTTCTTTCCTTCAGTTCTGCTTGAACTCCTTTGGTTCTTACAGCCCTGCCACAGGGAAGGCCCCCCTCCCCTTGCCACTCAGTAGGATGGATGGCCAATGTGAGCAAAATCATCACTGAACTGCTGTTTACCAAGAAGAATTTGATTCCAAAGTAGGGGTACCAAAACCCCTTACAACAAAAAAAGACATTGAGCTGCTGGAGCGGGTCCAGAGAAGGGCAACGAAGCTGGTGAGGGGTCTGGGGAACAAGCCTTATGAGGAGAGGCTGAGGGAGCTGGGGGTGTTCAGCCTGGAGAAAAGGAGGCTGAGGGGAGACTTTATCGCTCTCTACAACTCCCTGAAAGGAGGGTGTAGAGAGGTGGGGGTCGGTCTCTTCTCCCAAGTCACAGGTGATGGGACAAGAGGAAATGGCCTCAAGTTGCGCCAGGGAAGGTTCAGATTGGATATTAGGAAAAATTTTTACATGGAAAGAGTTATTAAGCATTGGAATGGGCTGCCCAGGGAAGTGGTTGAGGCACCATCCCTGGAGATATTTAAAAGACGGGTAGACGTAGTACTTAGAGACGTGGTTTAGTGATGGTTTTTGTCAGAGTTAGGTTGACAGTTGGACTAGATGATCTTTAAGGTCCCTTCCAACCTAGACAATTCTATGATTCTATGACCTTTTCCAGCTTCAGTTCATGATGTCTGGTGTTGCGAATGCTTAGGTGCAAGCAAAAATGCAGCCACGATACAAAGTGAATACAGGGTAAAATCAAATAGTCTTTATCATCACATAAAGGCAAAACCAACTTTAGTTATGGTAAATTTGCCTACACTTTTTTTAGACTTGCAGACTGCATGAGTGTGGGCTTATATATGCACTCTTTAGCACAAACAGTGCAAGATTTCTGCTGGATGAATGAAAGAGCCATGATTCCCTCCCTTGCACAAGCTAGTTCTTTAGGTTTTTTCAGATCCTTTTTGACATCTTTACTCTTTATCTTTGACCAAGAAGAAAAGTAAAGTAGTTCAGCTTTTTTTTTCTTTGTAGCAATTATGCATTTGGTAGAAACTGCATTTTTTTCTAGCCCAATCAAGGATATAAATTACCTCCTGGCTGAGAATTTTACAAAATCAATTAACGAATAATTATTTTTTGACTAATTGTACTATCTCTTAAATGCTTAAGGCAGAGGTAAGAAAGGCTATGATATTTAAGGAAGTGATCAATTTCCACAGTATTCCACAGTAATTCAAAGGTGTGGTTCAGTTCCTTCATAATCTGGACAGGTTTGTTAATGCTCTGAGAGTCTGAGGACTGATTCAGCTGTGCATACTAGTCTTTTCTTAGTCCATGGTCACAATTCTATCCCATTCAAACTTTGGAGAATTTCTTTATCAGTCCTTTTTGAGTCTGTAAGTGTCTATAAACCTCTCTGAGGTCTGTTAAGTCTTAGAAAATATGAATGTGAAACAGGGAGGGAACTTCCTTTCTTCTGTTTTTGCAGCGTACAAATCTCCTTTAGTTCAACGTGGGTTAGTCAAACCTTCTCCCTCATTTTTAGGAAGGGAGTGATTTAGAGTAAGTCACATCCTTCAGGTCTCTTGCTAAACCAAAGGTTGGGGAGCTGTAGATAAAGCTATAGTCTCTCCATAGAAGTATCACTGCTCCTATAGCTCTTTTGAGCTCCCCTATAGTGATGACACCTTAGGACCTCATTATCCACCTGTGGCTGAAAGTGGCTCTGTACTAAGGCAGATGATAAACCAACATTACAGATTTCAGAAGCCACAATCTCAGAAAACAGGGTAGTGAGTGCATGGACAGCTCCATCAATAGTCATTACGATGAGGGTACCTAACTGATTCTGGGAAATTATATTCAAATATTTAAACAAGACTCTTACCATCCATAATGACCGTAAAAACCCCTGCAATGAAGCACTACCCACTTGTAATTGCTGATTATATGCTGGGGTTTTCAAGTGAGGCTTTTTCCTTATTTGCCTTATTATCACAAAATTGGGCAGAGATAGTTAATATAATGCATACAAAAAATTAGACCTCGCACAGAGCAATCTGTACTTTCCTTCTTCATTTCTAGGTTTATTAGAGATAACACTAAGCAATTTCATGTTAAGGCAGAGTGAGGCGTAATTGAATACATTTTCTCTCATGTTGTGTATTGTTTTATATAGCTAAAATACGAAGAAAAGGTTTTCATTGAACAAAAATAAGGATCACTTCATTAACATCTTAAAGCCATTGCCAAGCACAGAGGCATATGCGCACCTGCTCAAATTCTCTGATTATATTTTTTTTCTCCTCGTAGCTTGGACACCCACATAGTTAAGAAATAGCTTGGAAAACAGCTATCCTTGAAAAACATCTCCCCTTCCAAGACAGAGAGCTGTTTACATTACAGCAATGTTTACCCACACAAAGTTCTCTGACACTTCATTAAGACATACAGGTCACGAGCAGTGGTATCCTGCCATCTGCCTGCGAGAGGAATGAAGACATGGCTGTGTTCCTGATGCTGCAGGAACCCACTTTCACTCTTACCTTTACACGCCGAGTGTCCTTCTCAATGTATCCTCAGTGGTTGACCTTCGAAGGCAGCCTGCAAGAACAGGGAGGAGGTGGGTTTAGGATTTTTGTACCTGCTCGCTCCCAGTCCTGGCCTAAATGGTCTCCATGTTGTGTCTGAGAGAGATGTGGGGTGGGATGCTATGGTAGACACCACAGGCTCCCCATGTGCTTTCTTCCCTGGACTGAGTGTTAGCCTCTTAATCAACTTCTTAACGACAGCAGTTGGGTTCCAAGGTTGAAACTGGCAGCCTGCAAGCTCTTTCTGTTGCACAACAGTATCTGCAGGACAGATGTGTTTGGATCATATTTTTAGTGAGTGTTCATGAGCTGTTTGCTGGATGGTAGCCCAGTGTGCCTCCAGGTTCAGCTCAAATAAAGGAGAGGAATAGGGTGCTTCAGCAATGTCTGCAGAAAAACGCATGAATGGCCAAATCCTCAGCATGAGAAAAGAGAAGAAAACTACAGGTGTTTGGTCTTAATCAACATGTTTCAGATGAGAGCTTTCTGCATCGTTGTTCTAGATGTCCCTTATCTGCTTTGATCCCAACCAAGTTGCTAGAGAGCAGAAACCTTCAACCCAAGCAAGGTCTCTGTGAAGTGTGATCCAAGCCTGCCTGTGAGTGCAGTCCTGCCCTCCAGGTACCCCTTTCTGAGAGCCAGGAAAGAGATGCAGGTGGAAAGGAGGGAGGTACAGGTGCTGTTTCCCTCCAGTGACTAGCCATGAGCTCATGAGGAGAAGAGGAAAGGGAAGTTCACCCTCACAAGAGCTGCAGTAACTTGTTTTTCCTTCCTCCTGACTTGAGAAAGGAGGACCTTGTGCCCAAGAGGAAAGGCTGAGACAAAATGGACAGTGTTTCTATGTGGATCAATAGTAAATAGATAGCTTTCCTCTTGTTGTTTTGCTGGCTTGTACTGAGTGTCTTTGCTGGACAAAACAATTATTTGAAAGGTATCCTCAAATGCCATAACCAGGTGTGCATCTTCCTGAGTTATCTCAGCTGGTTTCCAGCCTCTTGTCTACCTATTCTGCTTGATCTCTCTCTCACCTTTAGCTGCGTAAACAAACATGTTTTTCCAAACACTGAGCATGATTTCACTTCAGGGAAATATTTCTCATGTGCTTCCTATTGATTCTGTGGAGAAAAAGAAGAGAATATTCTGTATTATTTAGTACCCATGCACTGAAAGAGTATCTGATTTTTCCTCTCACAAGTATAATTTTAGAAGAACAAGTATTCCAAAGGCTAGATAAAACTCTGTTGTTTAAATTATTTAAACACAAATGCATTAGCATACTAGTATGTCTGCATTAATAACATATAGGGAAAAAATAGTACATTCGGTAGTAAAATGTTTTAGTAAGACACTAATAAAAAATAAATTAGCATAATGTAGTCATTCTAATTTAATGATCTTCAGCTTTTTATGATATATAGCAGAGTAAGCAAGCCTCTTTTGTTGCTTACACATACACATTTTATATGTATAAATATATTTGACATCAGTTTATATGCACAGCTATGTTCTTTCCTAAGGATTAATACATCAAATGATATTTAAATTATATCTGGCTCCAAAAAAAAACCCCTGCTGGGATATTCAGCAACTAAATGAGTTCATTCAGAACTATTAGTGATCATTTTCAAACAGGAGTCACAGAAATAAGTGAATACTCATATTTTGTGTGATTGATCGGGACATTTTATCATCCAATGCTTCTTAGAATAGCTAATTGGTTTTCCAGCATCTGTGCATGGTAGATCTTGGCTAGCTGTGCATTAACAAAGGACAACTCACTGACCCTGCAGAGTCAGACATCATTATTTTCAATCAGACCAGTCAGTTTCTAGGGTAAATTACAAATCCATGGAATATTTCTGTTTGTTGTGCCAGTCAGGGAGCTCATACATTTGACCCAAATGGAACCTCACTCACTTTCTGGCATTAAGAGATAAAAACTGAATTTAATTTCTTGTTTGTTTGATGGTGTCTTTTAGAAAAACTGCCAGCTGCCTTTTTGTTTGGGAAGTCTGGTTGCTTTTTTTTTTTTTTTTTGGCTTAAAGTGAAAAGATAATACACCTCTGATAATACCTGTGAGTATCACCCTACCTCTCAAGAAGACATCACTAGAAAGGACAAACTTAGCCTTGACTAGCTGATGTGTTAAACACAGTGTTGCTCTAATCATCTCTTTAAAACTTGGTACTGAGTGGAGTAGGTCAGGAATAGATTCTGGTATGGAGCAGGCACATCCGCCTGTAAAAGTGTGTGAAGTCCCCCCTTCTTCTTTCAGGTACAATTATCCTGGTATTTTGGCAAAAATGGGCAGAAGGAAGTGCAACTTTTTTTATGCTTCATCTCTTCCCAGGAACAAATAAGCAGAGGAAATGAAAACAGCCTGTAAAATAGTTCAAGTCAACAGCAAACCTCCTCCTTCCCTCCCTTTTCCCACTTCCCCCTCGTTTTCTCTCTCAAAGAATAAGTTGATAAGAAATTATGATGAAGGTGGCTATTTGTTAGGCAAGAAATGACCAAAATTGTCTGTTTATAATGCTAACCTTGAAATAAAAATAATAGTAATTATGTGTTAAGAGTCGGCTATTTTTCCTCAAGCACCTGTTTGTTTTTTCAACACTTGGTTTAAAATATTTGCAGATTTTCTTTGAGCTAATCCAGTAACCCTTGGAAAGAAAACACAATAGTATGAGGAAGATGATGTTCGGGAACACCCAAGTGAAGGTTTAGCTCTTGTCAGCTCGGGCACGTGCAGGGTGTTCCCTTGGCTTTCTCCCATGTCACAACCAGTGTCATGCAGGTGTTTGTGGCACGGGGCAATGTCTGTGTTCCCAGGAGGCAGGACACCAGCATGCTCATTATTTACGGACCCCTCAGTGAAACAAGAGACACCAAAGCATTCGGACTGTTTGTGGATGCCTCAGCCATGAGGACTTGTGCAGCCAGCTCCTGCTGCCATCTACCTCTTCTGCATCCCAGAGAGAGCTACATAACATGCCAGGGAAAGGAAAGACATATCACCAGCATCATAAACTATGTAGACACCAACCGAGCTGCCTGTGCTGAAGAAGCCTTGTCCCAGCCATGCAGTGATCAACAAAGGCCATCAAGTTCCTACCCACCCCAGGGAGAAAGGTAAACACACCTCTGCAGACAGTCAGGGCCACCCAAGTTAAAGATTCACCTCTCTCCACTGACTTCATAGAGAAGTTAGCCTTGAGGTTCTCATCTTCCAGCTTCAGGCAGAATTTAAGGAAACCAGACCACCCAGCTAATTGTTCTAATAATAATACCTACCTTTACTTCATCCTCTTCATTGATGAATGTTGAGGATAAGCCACCTATGAGCAGGACACAAGACTTCTTATGCCAGGGCAACCTCTTCCGAGGCTTTTAAAGTGCTTAAGTTTCTTCAGAGCCTGTCTTCTCAGTGTAGGCCAGGAGAAGCTGCTGCATTGGTGATAGATATTATTGGCTGTAACGTGAATGAATTAGAGCCAAAGGCCAGACCCAACAGCTTCCCAGGGAGACAAGATGGCCCAGTTACCTGGCATTAGCCTCGTGTGTAGGACAGCCGGTCTTCCCTCCCCATTTCACCATTCAACACAAAACTTCTCTCTGCCTGTAAGCGAGCTGCATTATCCAAATCAAAGGAGTTTAGCTTCCCTGATTTCAGATTCCCATTGGTAAAATGAGTGTCATGGCTCTTTTCCACTTCAGAGGGATGTTGCAAGGGTATCACATGAAAAATTGTGAAGCACTACAAACATGAGTATTTAGGAGAACATCAGAAGGTATAAATCTCTCCCTGCTCCCAGACTAGCCTGCTCTTTCATCTTTTTGTTGCTGATGAGTTGAAGCAGAATTTGTAGTGGGCATATATTTCCCTTAACAAGGTGCTAAAGCCATTTCTTTGAGAATGGTAAATCCTACACAAAACCCATTTCCAAGCTCTCAGGTCCAGATCTAGGTGCAAGTCCTATTTTTGTGACTGAATTTCTTTCTGGCTTTCAAAGACACTTGGGACTCACAAAGGGCTATAACTCTGCAAAACCCCTCTTACTGAAAAGGTTTCCTGTTCCTACCAGGTAAGGAAACCTAGTTTAAATGCAAGTATTAATTTCCAGTAGAAGTTTAACCATTGTGATATTAACACAATGGCAGAAAACTAACAAAGTGACATTGTTTTTCAAGCAAAATGTTAGGCCGAGCAATAAATTTGAGTTTTTTAATTACCTCCCTTAAAATCTAAGTCATTGTTAATAAAAGATTAATCCATTTCATAAATATATAATTTTTAACTTTGTCCTCTCCTTTCATCAATATTTAAAGTTGTCTTTACATCTCAATCCAGTTTTTTCAGTCTAAACAGGTCCTCTCCCGACACTTGTAGGACTTAGCTCTTCAGTAGGGTCTTACTCATCTTTGCTAGGGCTCTTTCCCTCCAGTGATGGAGAAGGCAGCCCACTCTTCCATACTCTTGTGTATATGCATTAAGTGAAATCAGATTGCTTTTATTTTTAAACCTATTTTTAAAACAGAGTTATTTACTGTTGTGTTTATAAAATTGCGAGTAACAGGGCACATATTTTGAAAGAAGATGAAGAATAAACAGGCTTGTTAGTGTATAATTATTGTGTATGAGTTTCTGGTTAGTTGTTTGTATTTCACAGGCAAATAGGATGCACTTGAAAGCTTCAGCATCAATTCAGCTCCAATATTGGTACAGCAGATGAGTATTTTCAAGGAGGGGTAGAAATGTCAAGTCCACTAACGAATTTACAGTACAATATAGTGAAAGAGGAAAACTGTTTATGGACTGCTGTCTACAACATGGTACTTTTTATCCTGCAGAATAACACTTTAAAAGCATATTGACAAAATGCTTCTCACTGAACAGTCTTTATTTTTAGATTGGATGTTTTTTCTATACGTGTATTTAGATTGATCTAGCAAAACTAGGTAGGCAATTACATTGAGAAAGTGGCAAAGGTGAGGGTACAGGTGGAGAAAGTAAAACAGAGTCTCATCCTCTAAAGACAGTTTGTCCAAACCAAGTTTACCAGCCTGAGACCTCTCTTAGCTCTCTGGTCACCCAGTTGCATGCAGTTTTCCACACTGGCTGCCGCTCTCCAGAGCAAGAGCTGTCTGCTCCCACCTGGCAGGAGCTGAAGCAACTCCAGACCAAAAGCCAGATAACTATACGTGCCTGCTGTATCTCAGCCACGATGCCACCTATTCAGGTACAGTGCTGCACCACAGACTAGAGATCCTGAGCCACCCAGCCAAGGTGGAGCACAGACAATGTTCAAACAGGCTAAAGCCCACACCCAGGGAGTGCTGTGTCCAGCTCTGGAGTCCTCAGCACAGGAAGGACATGTCGGAGCAGGTCCAAAGGAGGGCCACGAAGATGATCAGAGGGCTGGAGCACCTCTCCTGTGAAGAAGAGAAGGCTCCAGGGAGATCTTATAGCCCTTTCCAGTACCTGAAGGGGGCTACAGGAGAGATGGGGAGGGACTCTTGATCATGGAGTGGAGCTACAGGATGAGGCTTAATAGTTTAAACTGGAAGAGGGGCGATTTAGATTAGATATTGGGAAGGAATTCTTTCCTGTGAGGGTGGTGAGACACTGGAACAGGTTGCCCAGAGAAGCTGTGGCTGCCCCATCCCTGGAGGGGTTCAAGGCCAGGCTGAATGGGGTTTTGAGCAACCTGGTCTGGTGTGAGGTGTCCCTGCCCATGGCAGGGGGTTGGAACTGGGTGATCTTTAAGGTCCCTTCCAACCCAAACCATTCTATGATTCTATGTGCAGTGATCACTCTGTGCCTCTTGCTGCCGTTCTCCTGCTCTTGATCCAGGTTCCTACACCAATGGTAAGTTATTGAGGTAGTAGCAAGTACAAAAAGAGGGAGCCTGTACTTGGAAGAGACTTGAGCATAAGAAAGCCCCTTATCAGGAATTACAGAAAGCATCCTCCAGGTCTGTCCTTGCTCTGTGGGGTCAGCTCCTGCATCTACCCATGCAGTCAGTAAGCCATCACCTTGGCACCAGCACAGATGTGAGATTCAAACCCCACAAAGACACTCAGAACCCAGAATTAGTTTGTCTTTGAAGGGAGCTGACGCAAAAAACTCGTTGCTCTGTCAACGTCCAGCCTACATTATCCTGCATAAACTTGAGATTTAGACAAATACTTGGTAAACCAGTCATGTAGGGTTTGAACATGAAAGCGTGCCGGAGAAACAGAGCAAAGAAATTTAATCTTTTGAAGTCCTCATCACATTGGATTAATTTAGCAGACCATGCCTCTGTTCTGTTTGCACTATCACAAAGAGTTTGATTGACTTTGACATTAGAGTGAAATAGATGGATATTAGTAAAAGGATACAGATAAAGAGTTAGAGAGACAGACACCGGGATCAGATTGTTAATGATTTTACACTCACACTTTATACACGTCTATATATAAAAAACTGCTTTTGCAAACATCAGAATGTTCATTACACTATTCAGAAATGGAGGTTTACTGTGACAATCTGCTGAAAACTGCCTCTGTGATGATAACAGGAAATCAGTCACTTGTTTTGCTGGATTGTTCATAAAACTGACAGGCAGGCTCCGACTGAATCCGAGAAGCTTGCACCTGGTCAGAAAACTGTGAGATCTGACAACAGCCTTTCTGTTGCTAATAATTATGCTCCAGTTTAATCACCAACCTCATGCTTAGCAAAATGAAAGCATAAAACTGGGTAAATGATGAAGCTATAGGTATTTAAATCATACAGCATTTTGTGTTCAATTGGCATGGTGATGAGTCGCTCCTTTTTTTTTTAAATTCTAGATGATGCTGACAGTATTTAAAACTGAGGTTAGAAATTACAGCAGAAGAATCTGACTTGTGACACATGTCATATTATATGTCATTTTGCTCCAAACCAAATATAGATTGTTAATTGTTTAAGTCAATAGCTAAAAACACCTGCAATGCAAATGAGATAAAATCCGTATTTGTTCTTTCCTGTGCACACCGGTCACTTCTTTGATTCTGATTTTGCATTCAAATTAGTCCAGCTGAGAAACAGAGAGTACGAATGCAGGTGGGATTGTGTCATTAGTGAAGTTGTCCTGGATCAATTTAAATCTATTACTCTTCAGAAAGAATTGAGAGAGGTGTCTCTGGGAAGATAAAAGATATTTCCAGGCGCAAATCTCATCTGTTGTCATATGTAGGTGGGTTTGTTTTGGTTTTTTGTTTTCCCCTACAAGGAAGATGCACTACTATTTCTTTTTAAACTTTATGTTCTTTTAACCATGTTAATCCATCGCAGCATAGCACCATGCCTCATATTTGACTGGCTTTTGGCACTGGCAAATAGTTGTAAAAGTGAAAACTCCAGTTAAGTACACCGAAAGAGAATGTTAAAGGGAAAAAGTAGGAGAACGTGAGGCTCTTTTAGGTGCAATAAGGACACTGATCTAACTTCAGTCCTAGAGTTGAGCCAACACTAGCAAGCATCCAAGCACCACCTGTGAGCAGCTGGTGGAGATACCAGATTGCTTAGGTGCATGGTACATAACACACTGTGATATAATTGCACATAATTGCTCATGCAATTCCTTTTACTGTAAAAAGCAGAGCTTTGCTAACACAGGCCGGCCTACACCTGACTTGCAATTTCTTTTGACTGTCATGCACATGGTACTTCATGAATTCTGTGTGGGGCTCCGTGTTTTACCCTCCTAGCATCCTTGAAGGCCCAGGTGAACCTCAGCCCAGCAGCTGCTGGGAAGGAAGGGGATGAGGAAGGGAAGATAGAATACCTCCCATAACATTCACTGCTCCTGGAAAGAACTGGGGGGAAGCTATGCTGGGTCATTCCTGCACCAGAGAAGGGAGAAATAAGGAATAGCATGTGAAGTCTGCTGGTGGGACAGGTTGCCTCCAGCAGTAGTCCCACCTCTCCCACCCCACCACACATACACACAACTTCAAATAGCAGCAGCAAGCCAGGCTCTGCTCTGGGCTATGACAAGCTGGACAACATGTTCAGCTGTTCTAGAAGCATTTTAAAATAATCCATCAAGTTGCTCAGTTTTATCCCCTCTCCTACTGTAAGCCTGTCACATACACAGAACTGGGGCTATTTAACACATGTACAGAACTGGCACTATTTGACATTTGACAGTTTGACGTTTTGATCAGCTAAAATATGCATGCCAGAATGAGACTTGCTCTATTTACCTTAGGCCTTCAGAATACACAAAATAAAAACTTTAAATAAATGAAATTAAAATACATCTGTATCATATGATAAATGCCTAAGTTTGCCTGAAGGCAACATACTGAACTGCCTTCCAGGTGAATCCCCAGCTCAGAAAAGCTACTGGACCCAGAAGGACTATCTCTAAGAGCATCTGAGATCCATCAATTACTTTAAATTACTCTCATTCTTCTGCAGTAATTTTTTTCCCCTGAAAAAAAGAGGTAGGAAATGGTTGGAGCTTTCCAGAGCAGCATGTAAGAGAGACAGAGACTTGTTTACATGCAAGACTACAACCTGAGCTAGAAGGGCACAATATTGCCACAAGTCAGAAGGATGCAAAAGTGAGATGCTGCCCAGGCACTGAGGAAATGAGGGATAACACCAGATAGCCTCCCATCTCTTATTATTTTCAAAGAGGTATACTTCTCAATGCTTTAGGCATAATGCTTTTGTGGCAGAGATATATTTAATTGCATCCTTTCTGTTCTGTTATGTCATTACCAGCTCGATTAAACCAGCAATAGAGACTCCCCTGTTTAGAAAATTCCCCAAGTAGGTGCCTGGAGCAATGTACCTGCAGGCTTCAAGGGCAGGATGTGCTGGGAAATCTTTGATGGGGAACAAGTCCATGGTGGATGAGTGTCTCCTGGTCTTAGGATGCCCAACAAATACTCTGAGGTTGAAAGCAGATCCTGCAGTCTTAGTGCGAGAAACAGAAATTAGATTAAGAAGACCTCTCTGTTTTGGAAACATGTGAAACCTAGAAACTTGTCACATCAAGAGATAGCTATTCAGAAGGGCAATGGACCATTTTTTACCCCACATCTGCAGTGAACAGCAACGCTGCGATGCTACACCTAAAAGTAATGACTAATTGCTATCTGGTTCATCCTTGTTAATGACATCATCTGCCACAATGCTAAATGTATCAGAACCAAAGAGCACATTTTTAGAACATGTGCAAGAACTAGTGAATTTTGCAGCATTCCCTACATTTCATATTATTAAAATCTTCATTGTTTTGGGGAAAATATTGTCAGGATTGGGAAAATCACAAGAGTTCACACAGTACATAGTACACTTTTAATAAACTTTATCACTGCATGTTCAGCATGAGACTTGTATAGATTTATAATGATTTATTTAAGACAAAATTAATTTTTATTATCCATAATTATAACTACTTAGGATCTGTTTTAAAAGGGATGCTTTTGTTTTAAAATCAGGCTGCTCTCAGCCCTCTGCACTTCCATTTGAAAGTTATCGTTAAATGGCCAGATAAAGTACAACAGTTAACTTTAAAGACTTGCTGTTCTATTAATTATATTGCAGCATATAACATTTCCGCACAGGGACCTTCTTCTAGTATCTCCTAACCCACTACCTCATGAATTTTAATTATGTGTAACAAAGAAAAGCCCACATCATCAAGACCATAAAAGATGTATCATACTAACGCTGCTCGCAATTGCCACCACAAACCAGGACCTTAGAAAATGAACAAAAAACCCACTCTCCAATTAATTAAACAATCAGTATCTGCAGAATTATTCTGTTATCATCTGGTGACAGATGATAACAAGCAATGACAACAGAACAGCTGGGTACGCATGTGAGAGATGTCAGCAGCCACAGTGCCCTTCATTATGTTGTTTTCAAATGATTTATGGACAACTTCTTTGAAAAAAAAAATGATAAGAGGTTTACTAGAAACTTAAATAAGAGAAAATCTGGTATATACATTCTGAAATGGAAATGGCATAACGATACATTGAATGATTCCTTCAGCTTTGTAAAACCCTCCCAAAAAGGCCATACTGGTATCACCAAAACCAAAGAAGCCATTTTCTCCTCTAGGAGGTTTACAGAGACTGCAGTATGACAGAGAAACCTAATATGAATGAATAATCCTTTCACTTTTCATCTGTAACAATATTCATTTATGGATTTTAATGTATATTCTTTTATCATTTTAATAACCTTGCCCTCTTACACATTAGTATTTATGGATGTCTAAATTATATATATCTCTAACAATTTCTGCGAATGAACTAACAACAGGCCAACAGCCAAGGAAAACCGTGAGAGGTTCTTTTAAAATAACGATATCACCTACAAGCTTGGTCCTAACTCTTCCATTGGTTATCTATAACTATATTTTCCATATTACCCACAAAGTGTTACTGCCTTCCCTCCTGGGAATACTGCAGAGTAATAGCTTTGTGAGCTAGTTAAGATGAGCCCATGCTTCCAGGACCTATTCTCCCCATTTTTATTCCCACAAATGTGCATAATACCAAGAGGACAACAGCTTAAGCACCACCAACAGTGTCACACGCAACCGCAAAGTGCTGCTCCACCTCCTGGATGGCAGTTTAAACAGGGGTTTTAAAATAAACAAAGATTTATTTATGCACGCGCACACACACTCATGCCTTTTGGGGTTTTTTGCACTAATATACCTGCTGCCTGGTGTACGAGCACAGAGATGTCTTCTGGCTTCTCACCACCGACTTATGCTGGTGCTGAAGAAGTAAGTGCCTCCAGAAACGGCGGCCAACAGAAAGGTAATTCAGCTTCTGCCTTGCAGCCTTCACCCATCCATCATCAGTTTAGCAGTCTGCTGCTTCGTATGACGCTTATCAGATTTTTGCCTCTTGGCCTGAAAAGGAAAACCGAGTTTGTGAAAAGCACTGAGAAGAACAGTCTAACTCGTATGCAGATACACTGACAGACAGATAGGCAACACAGCGAGTGGAAATCACTGTTATCAGAACAGTTGAGGCGAGCTTGTCTTTACAGGCACCAACGCCTCACAGAAGATGCTGTGTAGGCAAGGTACATTGGAGATTGCTAAAAGGTTTTTAAACCTGAAAAAGCTTTTGCTTTTCTTCCCATAATGGAGGTGTAATGTTTTCTACTAATAGTTCCATTTTGCAGTTCACGGGAATTAAATGTATTCAAGTTATGGATAATTAATTGGTGTATTATAACCTTGTATGGTGGTTGTATGGTGTATTATAACCTCTTCAAAAGAGATAGGTAGTAGATTTACTGTCTGAATGTTTAATGGATTACTACTTTGCCACATTGCCAACCTTGGTATGCTTTGAGTTCATTGATTTAGCGTTTAATGAAACAAGTGAGAAAGGGGCAATACAGAGCTCAACTGGGAAGAACTGTAGGGAGATAATACACAAAACTGCAAAAAATGAGACAGTACCCTACAATTATGACAATTACTAAAAAAGGTAGAGAGTAAAAGTGAGATATACTTTCACACAAGCAGATGCTGGAAACTGGTGCTTTAAAACATAGATGTAATGAACGTTCATTATTTGAATTCCTCTTTCTAAAGGAATGTTCTGAAGCATTGCCTTTCTGAACAGGAAGGCGTGTAAAAACAATCTAAAATTCATCCTTCTTTGACTTATCTGGAATTACAAGGCCTCGAATAAAATCTTATCTGAAGCATCAATACTATTTGCTGTGCAATTACACAGCGCTGCACAGAGCCAGGGAGCAGAAGCCCTCCCAAGACGTTTCCGCTCCAAAGCTGGGTAACAGGAATCCTAATAAGAGTCAGCCCAGGGGTTAAATATCTGCCCTGTAAGTGATAGCTCTTATTTACAGCCCACCGTAAGATCTGAAAATAAGGTCTTAATGATCTTATAAGGCTAAGAAGTAAATGCCATCCCAAGAGCTCAGAATCAAAAAGACAAAATATTTATCATCTCTGGTTTTTAAATTAACCCATGATTAAATGAGGCTATGGCAGATCAAACTGGACTTTGAATCCCCCCAGCCAAAGCTCAATGTCTTAGCAGCACATCCATCCTTTCACAGGAATGAAAAAGGCACCCAGCTGGAGAAATACAGGCAACGTGCAGAGATTTAGCTCCAATCTGGCAGCATTTTTCAGAGCATGATTAACATTAAGAGGTTTGCTTGATGGGGAACACAGTGCTCAGCACTTTGTAGGTTCCAGTCTGTAACTACTACTTTGAAGAAACAAAAAAACTCAGGAAGGAAAAAGTTTAACAAGCTGTAGGGCTTAACAATTTACAAGCTGAGTTAATGGATGAAACTTGCCATGAAAAGATTAGAGTGTGTTTCAAGGGAAATGCTGGCAATGCCCTGAGAAAGTCACCTTCTTTTCTGTGGTTACATCTCCAAAGCAAACATCCTACCTTGGTGTGCTCAGTCCACGTCACTCTGTAAAAGTCCCATGTTTGAACAACTCAGTTAAGCTACTAAATCCATGTTTTGGGACCTTGAGCATCTTTAAGTGCACCTTCAGCTTCTGTGGAATACACCAGGATTTCTAGAGAAAAGTTCATTAAGTGCCATTTTATGCAACTAATTATTAGATAAAGAGGGAGGCAAGCCTGCAAATTATTACCTTGAGGAGCTTATATAGCATAAGCACAGTCAAAGCAGTGAAAAGCATAAACCTTGGCACGTGTGTCAAGACAGGTTCCAGTCAAGAGGCTCGTTGCAAGTGTGTTGCTGGAGAATCAAGAAAGATTAAGGGCTTAAGTTAATCAAAACTGAGCAAACATCCGAACCATAAATTTTAAGGAAAAATCTGCATTAGCAGGATAAAGATGGCACTGAAGAGTCACATGAATTCTCCTGACTGAATAAAAAAGGCCAAAATATTACACAACACTGTATTAATTTCAGTTCATTCATGCTTTGATTAAAAATACTGTAAAATATTGGGAAAAAAAATCTAAATATTTCACAGTAATTATTTCTATAACAGCATTTACATTCAAGGATTGGTATCCTGGCTTGTCTCTTTAAATACAAAGTCATATGTGAGAATAGTGCCTACTGTCAACACAGAAGGAACCAGTAGTTCTTAGATTAAACGTTCACAGTAAGAATTGTCTTATTTTGTCTGGTGCTTAAGCTCGGCACAGGTGACATTTCCAATAGGCTACAAACTCAGTAAGGTACCTCTGGGGCCACAGGTTACAGGGTCAGAACAACAGCGTGATTAATTTTGCAGAGTAGGTATTGCACAGGCAGAACCGTGCCAGGAGACAAATAAGAAAAGCTTTGCATATTTCCCTTCCTATAAACAACATTTCTGGTCCAATCTGCCAGTCCTTCCTCATGACAAATTCCCTGAGAATTCACTATTTTACTTGCAGACTGCACAACTGGAGTTACTAATAGCAGCAATAAAAATAAAAATGCTATAAACCTCACCATTTTCATTTTCAGTTGTCTTCCCAAGCAGCAATTAATCTCCACAAAAAGAAACTCTGCTTTCTCTGCATTGTTAGGCTCCAGGAAGACTTACCATGGCAGAACTAACCTTAGGCGCAGCAACGCTGTTTCCTTTACAGATTTCTGTCATGGTCAGGCAAAAAAAGACAGGAGCTTTGTTCCAGTGGCCCAGAAAAAAAAAGCTTTTCAAACCTCCCATGGCAGATAACTGCATATGGTCATACGATCGTGACACAGAATAACAGCTGGATCATAGAGCACAACTTGCCCCACGTGCAAAACACAATACGTACAAGTATATAGAGTTAACTTTACAACAATGCTGACTTCAGTAAAGAGGATTGCAAAAAAAAAAAAAAAAAAACCATGCTTAAGTTCGAGGCAAATTGGGTTGCCAAGCAATTATCATTAAATGTTCATACTACCACTAAACATACCAGTGAAGCAACAAGAAACTTGCATTTTTTTAAAATGTACATGCCAATAAAAATAGAAAGGTAATTTTAAAGTATTTTCCAGACTCTGTAAGCACTGTTTTTTATTTCAGTGAAATAACCAGGCTTCTTTGACTGTTTATTGAGTGTTAAATTTGATCAACAAAAATTTTGCTAGACTTGAAACAACATAAAACTAAAAACTGTGTTAGTGTTTGGTTTTGGCGTATATTCATGCTGAGTTCTGATATTACTGCAAGCATTCAAGAAAAATAAAAACAGTTCTCTATATATATTAATTTTGTAAAGCTTTGTTGTATTTCCAGATGCAAGTGAAGAGATGGCTATGGTCATTCAAGATAATCAAAGTTTGATTGAATTTTCAAATTTAGCAGGTTAGAAGGGTTTGACATCACATCATTTTCCACAAGGAATGACACCTGATTTTGAAGGGAAATGTAATTTTTTTGAAGCACTTCACTTAATGACTGATAAAAGACTCTGAGCATGTCTTTTGAAATATGCCTCCTGTCTCGGATGGAATACAGACATCATCTTCTTATAAGGGTGAAAATGTGATAATTTCTTATTTTAGCAGTTTTTGCAATCATCTGTATAAATTCTCTCCTGCATTACATGGAGAAAACGCCTCATGCTCACTGCACTGAGGTGGTGACTCTGGTTCACGTGAGCAGCCCCAGCTCCCACAGGGGTCACACCTCACTTCTCCCAGAAACCCCTCAATCCTGCCATGCAATGAATAATCGTGTCTGAAGGTAGAGATAAGTTACCTAGAAGTTCTCCCCGGGGCAAAATAAGAAGGAACAATTCGTTTCTGGCAGGCTGGAACTCCCGAGTCCCACTACGCATAAAGATCTCACTTAAGGTTTATGAAGCAACGATGAGACGGTAGGAGAGACAGAAATCTCCCAGGATACAATCATTTACTTCCACATGGACTGTTAATGAAGGGTCATTCAAAGCAAGTATCTGTAGAAATGAGACGGACAGAAATTCTTTCCAAACCTGCATAATGAGTGCAATAGTAGCTTCAATTTAATCTCTCATCAAAGTAAATTGAATATAGAAAATTAGTTCACAGTCCCTGTCTTGAGATCTCTAGCATCATGTCCATCATTTATCTGTCAGGAGGCTTCAAAAACAGGGATCCTGTGTTTGCTCTTTAAGTGATGTATTCAGGTTTAATTTAACAGATTATGAGGAGGTCTTATTAAAATATCAGGATTATTATTGCAGCCTGTAGGAGCTGAGCTGTAGAAGTTGAGCAAAAGCAAAATATTATCACTTGTGTAACCCCAGCGTGCAGAGGCCCCAGTCAAGGGAGGCCCATTGTGCCAGGCACATCCAATCTCTGCGTACACAGCCTGAGCCACATGCTAAAAAGCAATTTCTGAAGGAACCTACCAGCAGTGCTAGAGGGATTTTGGAGCACGGTGTCCTAAACTCTACATTTTTGTGAATCCCCCCCCTTTCTACAGAGCAAAGCCAAAAGGGCGGGAGGAAGCATCACCTTTTTATAGCTCTCCTCACCCGCAGGACAGTTTGAGTGAAGAGAAAATTGGATCATCTTCCACCTGGGGTGCGAGCCCACCACCACGCACAGCCAAAGGGAAGAGCAGTTACAGCACAGCAGCTCAGCACTGCCCGTTAAAAGCAGAGATAATACCTCACCCAGGGCTCCCCGGTGCCTGTGAAGAAAACTGGAATATGGCAGTGGAGAACAACAGTCCAGCTGGGCTGCTCCTTGCTCTCCTGATAGCAGATGCCACAATGGTCCCAAAACTCAATCTCACTTGGAGGGGACACATCCCTAAGTGACTTCAGGAAATCCCAAGGATGCCTGCGATAGGAATCCAGCACAGCCTTCAGCCCAGTGAGCAAATGGGACTTAGGATGTTAAACATGGGTGCCAGTTACACTTGTCTGTAAAAGGCAAATTTCCATTGCTTACATTTTTATTTATCACTTTAGTTCCTAGGGAACTTAGAGGCCAATTCAACTTTAAGATTAGCTGCTATTACATGACTGCTGTTTCTATTGAATTGCTGTCCACAGTTTGATGATTATTTTTTCCTTGAGTGGTTACCATTAATTTAGATCCATATCATTCACATGGGTAATTCAGATCATAGTTTTTTCCTGTCTTTATCCAAAATAAATCTTCATCTACCATCAACTTTAACTGTCACTGTGATGACCAAGTCACTCGGTCCTCCATAGGTCTCTAGAATTCCTCCTCTAGGATTGTCTTCTCTGGCTTAAGTTTTACAAATCTTTGACTTCATTTGCAGGAAGGGCTGGGATTTAGCTTGGCTCTAGAAACAAAATCGTGGGTTGTTTTTTTTTTTCCTGATTTTAGACCCACTAGCACTCATATAAACAGCTGATTCCTCTCAGCGCTGGACTACCAGGCACTCCAAACACTCCTTCACTTTATTGTAGAGCTCCTCTCATTTCAAGAGAGCACTCTACCAGCAAGTTAGTTAAAAATTACCAGCCTGTAGCTCAAAAGGCTGTTTTGCAAACCCCTTGCACCGCTCAGTTCTTTGAGTAACTTCTTCCTTCTCCATTTTAAACAGTACTATTGCCTGTAGAAGCGTAAGAGAAACGGACACCGATAAAGAACTAAGACAAAAAATGTACCATGATCTCAACATCTCTGTAGTCTAAAAGTTGTTCACAGAACAGTATGTTAATGTTTACTGAAAAATGCTTGAGATAAGTTGTATATACTCAAGCATACTGTCAGACGGGAGTCCAATGACAATGGCCTTCCTGCCCTAGCTCATAGGGCCACTCAAGAAGCCCCTGATGCTCCTAGTTCCACAAAAACATTTTTGTTCCTTTAGGGCTTAATTATTCTTGTACGAAAAGAGAAGTTGCTTCTCTCTTTTCCCCTGACTCTGTTTAGTGAAAACTGAATTTAAAAGAAAGTTTACTGTATGTCTGCGAGAACGTTTGGTTTTGAATGTTGGAGATTCTTTTGTTTTTAGTACCAATAAAGGTCAACCACTCTGCCCCATCATTAACAGGCTCCTGTTCCATTTGACTAACACATTCCACTTAGCATCACACACAACAATCAGGCATATTCTTAATAGTAGGAAGTTGCAGAAGAACAAAAGGCATGTGTGTGCTATCTAAGATTTCCTTGGAGTGAATTACACTGGATGAATTATTCGGAATTATTCAGAAAAAGAAATTGTTTACTATTCTATCATAACAGATGCTCCAGACAAAGAAAAGAGGAAGCTGTTACAGCCTCTGACTGAGCCATAGCTTTTCACAGCTGAACATGGTTGTGCAAATTAGCTGGTAAACTTTATGGAAGAGCCCAGAAAAAAGCAATTAGAATTACAGTGCCGGTTAGAGAATCTGTAGTTTGCAATCAACCAAAATTGTGCCGTTTTCCATATTCTCTGCTGATAATGCAAATGTAACCTTTGAAGGAAACTGCTCTGTATGTAGCACATCCTGAAAGCAAGAAAAAACACTGAAGTCCAGGCAAATAGCTTTGAAGATGGTAAGTTGTATATGTCTTGGTCAAGTCATGTATGGGCATTACACAGGTTGTGAGCAAACTCCACAAAGCGCGTGTTTTGGTCATTATCACAGGTAACAGAGCAGAACATGGGCTGGTTTGAGAACAGGGACTAGAGAGCCGTTGAGGAAGAAAAGACTACAATCTGCATTGTTCAGTTTAGAGAAGACTCAAGGGAGACATGACAACAGCTTTCAAATATGTGAAAGAATGCAGTAAAAGAGGAATAAAACAAACAACACCTCAGGACTCTGGAGACAAGACAGAGAGCAATGAGCTTGCAAAAAAACTCATTAAAGGGGGTTTATAAGAAAGATGAGGACAAGCTTTTTAGCAGGGCCTATTACAATAAGACAAGAAGTGATGGTTTTAAACTAAAAGAGGATAGATTTAGACTAGATAGAAGAAAGTTTTTACAATGAGGGTAGTGAGACACTGGAACAAGTTGCCCAGAGAGGTGGTAGATGCCCCATCCCAGGAAACATGCAAGGTCAGGCTAGATGGGGCCCTGAGCAACCTGATCTAGTTGAAAAAGTCCCTGCTCATTGCAGGGTGGGGTTGGACTAGATGACCTTTGAAGGCTCCTTCCAACACAAACTGTTCTATGATTCTGTGATTCTAGGAAATGCAAGCAGAGACAGTATGTTAATATTAGGAAAAATCTTCTAATAGGATGAATAAATAAGTATCAGAATGGATTGTCTAGGAAGATTGTAAAATTTCAGGCAATCTGATCATACTTGCTAGTTTGCAGTTATGGAGAGGAGGTGCACTAAGCCATCAAAAGTGTCATGGAATAAAGGGATGTGTGAATATCTTACAGATGTCTTACAGATTCACCTGTTCTATTTTGTTATGTTGCACCAGATAAAGGGAAGAGACTGCATTACTGAGCTTGTCTCATTTCATCCCTACTGAAGTTTTACCAGTTTTGTGCAACACCTTTGTTCAAATTCAAGATGGAAAAATTGACATGTGCTTAGACCCTGCCATGGAAGACAAAGATAATATTTAAGGATAATTTTCAATAGCCTCTAATAATTAGGCTGTACTGCAGTTTACACACACTGAAGACTGGTTGTTGATCTGACATTACCCTGATCCAAAGCAATTGTCATTCCCAATCTTCAACCTCTTACCCTTGGCCACATGCTTCTGGCCACATTTCTTGTGTAAAATCAGCTGATTACAAGATCCTGTGCAAGGCAAAGAGATTAAATGGAGTGTTGATGGTGATCCAGATAGTGGAACCAACCCTTTTTGGTATCATCTCAGCATGATGGGAAATTACATGTAACATGAGGCTGCATCTCAGCATTAGCTGGTACGACTGCAAAATTACTCTTTGAAAGGCTACTGAAGTTCACAATCTTGTCCATTAAAATATCTGCAGAATTTCCAAATTCGCATGGCTGCCCTGTATCATTTTAGCCACATAAAAAGTTTTGAACTCTGCTATCTCCAGGGCCCATTCTGGAGCAATCAACATTTGACTGCTCCTACTTACCTCTCAGGGATGAGGGCAGATTTAATTAGTATTGTCACCTGCTTTGAAGCCCGTTGCTCACTACAATGCATAATTACTCCGTAAGTAATTATTATACAAAAGTAGTTTATTTGTCCATACTAAAGACCTTTCCAGGTCATTAAATTAATCATTGGAGCTTTTCAAGACCTTAACTTACATCATTTAGGGGTTCACTTTGCTTTATTGTAAATTAGTGAAGTCCAAATTCCTGTCTTTCTTATACCAACAACAGAAAGTACCATCATTTTTATCTGTCCTCCTAAGATTTAGGGTTTGTTTGGCTTTTTTCCATTGTTACGTGATTGTTGTAAATTCCGGTCCTGGGCTTGCTTTAGATCCTATATATTAATTTTTTTAAGGTTTGTTCAGTTGCCCAGAGTACCAGTTAAAATCTTATAAAATGAAGTGAACATTCAGCTATATTGTATGGCATAGACAGACAAGGTTCATTGATCCCTGAAGCAAATTAAATACAAATAATTGCTTTTTTTTTCATTGCCACTGTTGCTACTTTTTCCCCTTCATGTCTTGATGTGTGCTACTGGATGCAACAGAATTTCTGAAGATGAGGAGGGATAAATGTCAAACATACAATGATGAAAACACATAAAGACGTTCCACAGTATTAGTAGGCATCATTGCTTTGGCAAGGAAATAATATTTGCTATTAAAGTCTATTGCCAATATTCTGGAAAACTATCTATTCATTAAAACTTTGTATTATTTTTGAGATATCTTCATTAGTACTGTATACAGATAAGTTGTAATAGGTGGCAAATAACCACAATTCCAACTCTACGGTATGGATCAGAGAAATATTAATCAAGAAAAATTTTCTATAGTCTGGGCCTCCAAAGATTAGAGACCGGCCAGCATAAACAGCAAAGTCTAAACTGGCAAGCAGCAAAGGCTTTATGTTCATGTCTAAATCTCTTTTCTATACCCTACTACATATAGACCAGTCATTCTCCTGGAAACACAGATATTTTGTTTATTGTGATAGGTTTCAGACAATCCTCTAGGGCTTTCTCTCCCGTTCTTGCACTGGCTACCAAAGAAAGTCAAAATTATACAATATGTCCCACAATTAAGATACTTCAGTAGTTCGACCGCTCTCAGAGGCAGGACACTACTGCTTCCTAGGCCTTACCCCAGGACCGGTGTGTTCTCAGGAGAAGCCTTTCTGCAACATCTGTCTTCTTCCTGTTACTAAAACAGCTACCTCCCATTAAAACCGCACCTGTGGGTGGTGTATGAAGCCAGTGACGCTGAGCACTTCTTAGAGTCATAGAATCGTCTAGGTTGGAAGAGACCCTTGGGATCATTGAGTCCAACCATTTCTTCTACAAATTTCCCTGTTCACCCACATTTCAGAAAAGCCTGCCCCTATTTACAGTGCCTGGGCATTAAGGTATCAAATGCCAGTAAGGGGAATAATAATTTTCTTCCCCATGCTCTTTAAGCTCTCTTAATTAACATGTCTATTGTACTCCTTATTCTGCACATCTCTCCTTCTCTGCCTGGCTTCTCCTGTTACAACCTGCAGAACGTAGCATTAAAAACATCATAAATCATGCATCTTGGGGAACAATAGTTTTGTAATCACCTTACTGCGCGCGTAACATTAATTTTCCTGAGAACTTAATTTAAAAGCTAAACATGACACAACAGATGTCAAAATTGGATTTAGATGCTTAAATAGAATAAACACAATCTAATGCCCCCACCATGTTTTGCTAATAAACACTGGTTGGTTTAGGGTGACCCAATCACACTGACGACACCGAGATAAGATCTTTGTTCAAAATGTCTTCTACACCATCCAATACTTGGCATTAAGGAACAGGAATGGAAATTAGAACTTTGGGTACTTTACATACAATTTAAGGTAACCAGCACAGAAGTATGAATAAATACTCTAAAAAAGAATGTACAAATCAAGGTTTTCTAAGAATTCTTAGATCACAATGTCCATTATCTTATTAGCTCTGAGCTGTAGAATGGAAAGCTTTAAAAACATGCTATTAATCAATACAAGCACATCTTTTAGCTCAGTTCCAAAAGATCCAGAGGAAATATTGTAAGAGATGCAGGGAGTCTGCCATGGCAGTGGCTGAAGCTAAACTGGGATACAGGAAACCTGGGTATAAGTTTTGGCCAGGGTCAAGCTTTGACCTTTTTCTCTTTTGTTCTACATCAGCAGCTCCCAAGCAAGGAGGTGAATCCATGCTACAGGAGGTACCCAAGGAGGAACCAGTGGTACCGGTGATGCAGAAGGCAGGCAGACTTGTGGGATGGACCACAACACACAGCTCGCTCTGACCCCATCCTCCTTTGGCTGGGAGAGGACTTGTGCTTACAGGGTCCCAGGAGCCCTTTAGGCTCCTCGTCCCTGGATGTCCTAAGCATTATTAGCACCAGGCACATGCTGACGGGGGGCTGTCCACTCCCCCTCATTAGCACGATGCACACTGGCACATCTCCCACGCAAGAGTGTGTGATTCCTGTGACAGAATCATGACTATCCTTCCCCCAGCAGATGGGGGGTGAACCCACCCATACACACAGCCATGCCAATGCACGGGTTGTCTCACAGGTAGCCATACCCAACCCATGCTTTCTCATGAACTTCCCTTGTGGTTTTATGCACATAATTTAATGGGAAAATCTTAAATCCTAGCCAGAAATTTCCCTGCAGTCAGTGAATACCCCAGCACAGAGGTATTTTGTAGGTCTCCTGCAGCAATCCATAGCAATCGTGCTGTTGAACAATCTCAACATGCAGCCACATACTTCACAACCTCCCACCCTGGGCTGGGCCCAGCGGGGACAACACCTGTACCAAGGAGAAGCATTTTGGCAGGCAGCACTGTCACTTCTCTTGCTCCTATGACCAAACGATCTTCCCATATCCAATTATCGCCTTCCACGACCAGCAGCCATATAAAAGCAGCTGTTTCTTCTGGCTGCCTCCTTCAGCTCACCGACACCACCATTGGTATTTTGCCCAGATTATACTGCACCTAATGATCTCAATGCAAGCCATGAGGTGCTGGTTCCTCCCCAGCCCTGTTAGTCCCACATCTGTGGCACCACCGTTCTCCTCAGTGTGTGGTGACTCATCTCTCTTGACAAACTTTCTATTTGGTCTCACATAAACCCCAGTGAATAAAGGATAAAGAACCTCTCAATGCCCCATAAGGCAGATTCAATGCTTACATCAAATGTAAGCCATGAGAATGAGAAGAGATGAGCAACTCCATAAGAAGAAGAGCAACCACCTCCACCTGCACTCCACAGGGCAACACAGCTCATTGTTTATGGTGCCCCAAGTCCAGACAGATAAGCAGGGTCCAGGAAACCCAAGGACTTAAAAAAATTGTGCTAATGGCCAGGAAGTCAGGCTGTCAGCATCAAGCACTGCTGGCCCAGTTACTGCTCTCTTTACAGTATTCAGAAATCATTGGCAGTGATTCCCTTCCCTGACATATAGAAACGAAGACAATCTTAAGCAATAATGGGTGCCAGCAAAAAATCAGAGGTTATAGGTCACATATCATCATGTCTTCCTATGATATAACCACAGCTTCACTGAGAAATGGGCACCGCACAGGTAGAGTACTTTCAATTCACCCCTGTAAATGCATGGGGCTATTAGCACAAGAGGAAGGAGATCACCTGGAGCCCAAGCAACTTCATCAGCAAAGCACCATGAACTTCCTTTACTGTGAAGAAACCTTCACTCTGGAAGTGAACAGAAACAGCTGGAGGTACTAGGCTTTCAACATCCGAAACTGTTTTGCTCTATGAAACTTTGACAGACACTACAACAACTTTTATAATGTGGAATCCACAAAAAATGTATGCACTTCAGAAACAGTTGGTCTAAGCAAGAGGCTTTTATCCGTGGCTTTTTCTCTGCCTCCCTTTCTAATCTTCTCTGCTGTAGATCATGTGCAAATTGCTGTGACCTGTGAAGCAGATCAATGAAAAGGAAATTTAAGGGCCAGCATAAGGATAAAAGAGGACACAAAATTATGATGATGCCCCACTAAACCATCCAGAGAGGTCATCGTGAGAAGAACAACTTCATCCTTTGAGGCTGATGGTAACCACAGAAAGCTCCATTAACTCCTGACAGTGCATCATAAAACATTTGCCCTTGTGCTGTGGGATGGATGTGGAGCAGGATCCGGCCAGGAGAGGCAATGGCAGCAACCTTGGCACTGCCTCTGGGGCACAAAGATGCTCAAATTTATCAGCAGAATTTACAGTCACCTGGGACTGTATCGGTTGCAGAGGCAGGCATGAAAGCAGAGTTAATATCAAAGAACTGTCACGGGCAGCAGAACCCTTTGTCCCTCACAAGCACTAATCTCAGACTCCTCACACAAGCTGAATATGGCATCATTACTTATCCTGGGTTTGGAGCTCAGAATTGCTGGGACTGGCTGCTAAGCTCCCCGTACTCAGCACTAGTGAGGCTCCACCTCAAGTACTGTGTCCAGTCCTGGGCCCCTCACTGCACTAGAAAGATGCTGAGTTGCTGGAGAGTGTCCAGAGGAGGGCAACAAAGCTGGTGAGGGATCTGGAGCACAAGTCTTGTGAGGAACAGCTGAGGGAACTGGAGGTGTTCAAGCCTGGAGAAAAGGAGGCTGAGGGGAGACCTTCTCGCTCTCTACAACTCCCTGAAAGGAGGGTGTAGAGAGGTGGGGGTCGGTCTCTTCTCCCAAGTCACAGGTGATAGGACATGAGGAAACGGCCTCAAGCAGCACCAGGGGAGGTTCAGATTGGACATTAGGAAAAAATTTTGCACTGAAAGGCTAATTAATCATCGGAACAGGCTGCCCAGGGAAGTGGTTGAGTCACCATCCCTGGAGGTACTGAAAAGACAAGGAGACATAGTGCATAGAGATATGGTTTAGTGATGGTTTTTGTCACTGTTAGGTTGACAGTTGGACTTGGTGATCTGAAAGGTCCCTTTCAACCTAGATAATTCTATGATTCTAACTCACCGAGACCCCTCAGTACAAACCCTTTGGTTTAAATCTAAGAATGAAAGAGACTGCAACAACATCTTTAAGAAAGGCATCACATAGCCTTCAGCCTATAGCTGTGACGGTTCACAACATGTAATTAATCAATTCTCCCAGAATGAGAATTTATTATCATAAACTGAAATATAACTAAAAATTGACTGGGACAAACACATCCTTGGGTGCCTCTAGGTTTCCACAAAACTCCTCCAGGGATTTTTTGAACCTATGATTTTTCCAATATTTCTGTTTAAAAATTGAACACATGAAAAATATTTTGGAACAAACTGCACAAACAGGATACATCTAAATTACATCAATTTGTTTTGATGTTGAGTAACAACAGTTTCACAGAAATCTGTGTTACTGAATGTTTGGCAAGCTCTGTGGGAGATACAGATATATTCAGATGAATTTCTTTGCAACCAGTTCCTTCAAACACATCATCTGCTGTGTCCAGGAGAACACTGGGGCAGCTGTGGTAAAAAAAAAAGCAAACCTTATTAAACATATTGTATCACAAATGCCTTAAGATTTTTATCATGATCACATTTTAATCACCCCTCTGGTATTTTTCCCTCATAACATAGCTCTAAAATCATGCAAACTGTCTTGTTAGTAGACCACAAAAGCAAGACATGCTGCTTTTTTATTGGTGAAGTTTAACTGCAAATTCCATATAGGCCAGCCCTGTCTGTCTTCACAGCAGGGTATTTGCCATGTGCCTCCTTTCAAACATTTCCTATTGACAATCATCTTTTCCATATACGGGCTCAAGAACTAAAACAGCACTTCAGAAATTAAAAATTGATTTTAGCTCCAAAAATCTGACTGTGCATGAAAAAAAAGAAAAAAAAAAAAGAGTAAAAGAAAACATCCCTATCTCCAAAGGCTGCTTTAAACATGAAAAGTTTCTGGAGCTGCTTTTTTTTTTTTGCTTGGTTGTTTTCACATGGTTTATGCCTCTTTGTGTTTCTCTGGATGACGACAGTCACTTTGTGAGATGCGATTTGTCTCAACCGACTGCTGGGACTGGCCATTAAGGTCTTCATAACTGACTCCCCGAGACCTCTCGTTGCAAAACCTTTGGTTTAAATGTGAGACAAGAAAGGGAGTCAGTTAGGCAGATGCAATATAGATGTTAGCAATAGCTAACATTTTTCATTTAACATTTAAAATTTTTCGTTTTCTAATGAAAAATATTATTTCAATAGTCTTCATAGGAATAAAGTTCATTATCTTCTAGCCCACAGATGTTATAACAGGATTACAACGGGCTAAATTTCATGTCTTTAACTGGATTCTGTAAGTGTCTGGGGGGAAGGGATGTTAGAGAAAGATTCAAATGAGGTTTAACTTATATATTTATACTGCCTTTATGTTCCTATTATGACAATTAGCAAAATGGATTGGTTGGGCTATGAGAGTTGTTTAAATTACATTACATGATATAGCATTAATGAAAAATACACACCAGAAATGTCTGGGTTTTTTTTTCTTATAAATCAAACAGCTTTAGAAAGAGGATTTAATTAGCTGTTTTTCATTTTTGATTTAAAAGGAAGCACAGAGTGATATGTTCACTGGCTAATCAGAGGGTGAGGTTAAACAATCTTGCCTTATACAGCTCCAGCTTAGGAGTCCCCAGACACAGACTCCACAGGAGTCTCCACTGTCCTCCCCGCACAGTGAGGTTGTCCCAGTCGCATGAACCCAGAACTCCAGTCCTTCCGTGCTCTCCTTGACAGACAGCCACCAACTTCTACGAAAACAGTGATGACAAAAGTTTTAAAACATCCAGCAATTCCTGGAGTCCTCGTTTTCTGTGAGGTGTTTCAGATTGAGCAACTCAAGCTGGAGGCACCCAAAACTACTGGATGCTGTCCAAAATGACGGTCTTATGTATCTGGATCTAAGTCCTGCAAATCTTTTGAGTCCTCTGCCCTTCCTTCATTTCCCGAGCCCTCTCCCCAGCCTCCACGGGGTTCTACAAAAGCCTGTGCAGTTGTTTCAGTTGTTTCTGCTGGCCACCACGCAGGACCCAGCAGCCACGGGAAGAGGCTCAGTTTCTGTAGGGTGTTACCTGCTGCGTGACTGAGGAGGGGACACTCAGACAGAAACACACAGTTATTGCCTCCAACCAGCAACCAAAGAGCTGTCTTCCCCCTGTAAAACCTCACCTTCAGCTGCAACCGATCCTTACCCACAAATATTAATTTCTTCAAAAGGTTTCTTTCAAGTTACCTGTAACTTTGCCTTAAGAACATTTGTTTTCATTTTCTCTCCAAAGAAAATGCCCCAGGAACTATAATGTCAGTTGAGGATTTATGGGTTACATAGGCTCCAGCCTATGACATTGGGACAATTATTTTTTCCTTACAGGCATTCCTTGGAAAGTACCTGTCTCCCTGAGGACAGTATGAAATCTTGTTAATACTAATGAGGCAGATGTCCTAATGGCAAAAGGGAATAAACAATACTACGTTAGAAGATTAAGGGTACCTTTCTTTCTTTTCACTGAGCCTCTTTGAAGTGCTATTGTGCAAAAAGCCTGCAAGAAATTCATGTATCTCTCCCACGAGAATTAGTCAACAATTATTCTGCTTCCAAGAGAAATTTATTTTGAGTCAATGTTTTTAAAATCTCTCTGTTCATCAGGCTTACTCATGCATTAAGGATGATTTTCAGTGTTCAATAGAAACTCCTGAAACAAGGAGCAATTAGAAACATCTGATTTCATGATGCATTTTCCCTCCCGCAAACCAAGCAACTGTTTCCACAAGGAAAACGTAAAGACTTTCCATCTTCCAAGCAGTTATTAAGCGTACAGCAGAAACAGCTACATTTCAAAAGCTGAAACACAACAATAACTTGGCTCGCAATGAAAGTTGTCAAATGACTGAATTTAGTTGCACGACAGTATAATAAACACAAACATTAACTCAGCTCAACTCAACTTAAAAAAAAATGGCCAACAATACAAACAGCAGCACCTAGCCCAGAGCACAGGTCAGAAAGCCCTGGCTTTGCCCTGGGTTTTTTGCCTCCATTCAGGCAAGCTCTGCCATTGCTTTGCTCCTGTCCTGAAAACCAGCGACGAGGCCCATCCTGCAGACACAGCCTGCCAATTTATTAGCTAAGCTCTGGGTAGTGTGAAACGATGCAAAGGGCTGCTGAGAGTTATCTAAGACTGGACGTTAAGAAGTTAATGATACCTTTTACAGTTTGCTAAAAATTAAGCACATATTTAAGCGTTACACTGGTGCAGGGACTTAGAGCTGCCAGAGTCAATGGGCTGCTGCCCTCAGCCCATCTTCTGCCTCCAAACCTCCTCCTGCAACTTGTGGCCTGAGAGTGCAGCAGAAGAGGGAGAAACACATGCAGGTACATGGCAGTTCAAACAGCACCCTCTGATAGGGATCTAAACATAGGAAATGGCCAGTCTCGGTGACAGAAAAGCAATTTGTTTGGCCTTTGTCTTTTGGAGACAACAATCAGCTCACCAGCTTGTCATAGCTTATTAAAGATGAGAGATTAAAGGGGGTTTATAAACAGCTTCTATCCCTAGCAAGAGAAGAAAAGAAATGTTAATAGCGCTTTCACTAGCGTTTCAGTTGGTAATAGTTTAAAAAAAAAAAAGCAGAACAGGTCTCTGCAATATCCCATCTTTTCTAGAGACTGGTTAGTGGCTTCTGACACTGTATAATTTATTAGACACAGCCCATAACTAATAGTTATAAAAACATGGCTTTTCTTAGTCAAATCACACAGCACAGATGAAAGGGAGCTAATCCACAAGGCTACACAGGTACGACATTGCACTTTTCATTGAAACCATGAAAGATGGCCTGGCTAGGAAAAGTGACGAGTTAAACCCCACAGCTCACTTGTCCGTGCTCTTTCTTCTTGCCACAACAAGGAAAAAGACATACATGGGACAAAGGAACAAATCTCTAGTAGGGATCTTGGAAAAGCAATTCTTAAAACTTCCCCTTTTTAGCTCTTCCACACAAACAGAGGCAGAAATGCTGTGCCACAAAATATATCTGCTGCTTCTATTTTGTCCTCCTTACTTCCTTTTGTGATTCCTTTTCCTTTTTTTCTTCAGACGCACAAATCTGGCCCAGTGGACACATCAAGCCAGGTAATGTTCACAGGTGAACAGTCTGTCTTGCAGTAGCGTGGACAAGTTTTCTCGAGGGGGAAATGCCAGCATAATTCACCAACAAGTAAAGAAACAGGACTAATGTGCAAGGACTGAATGCAATATGCGCTTCCTTCTCACCATCACTAAGAAAAAGAGCCAAAGGAAGGTAAAATTGAAATAGGCAGCAGCCTAGGGTGCTAAAATAAATATACTTTAAAATAAAGAGGGAAAGAAAGGAAAAAACAGAGAGAGAAGTAGTTATTTCAAAAACTAAATTGGAAATAGGATTATCTTTACAGAGAATCCTGAACTTGGACAACAAAAGTGGAGTACTGTTTCCTAAATTTAGTCTGGAAATGTTAAGCAGCTCCATCAGCAGGGTGTAATTCAGCAACAGTTACTGCAGTGAGAGCCATGGGGGCAAACATCCTCATTGGCTGGTAGGTGGAAAATGAGACACCTCTTAAAGCCTCCTCTGATACGACTACTGAGAGCATCTGTGGATTGGACTCAAGAACCCTGGAGAGCTTTTCCATTCCTGTGTCCTGGGAGAGCCCAGTGCTCAACTGCTCCGGCTGTGCAGCGCCATGGTTATGTGTGTTTGGCACAGCAGCACCCAAAAGGAACCCAGGCTTTCCTTACAGACAAAGAGGAAGAGAGACTCCCCAGAGAGTTCACATTCTATATGTGTGAGCAGCACTGTGGCTTCCCAGCATCAGCGAGGGAAGAGTCATTCAACACTCCACAGTGAGCACCACCTGACTTTCCAGCTGACACGTGCTGCTATTACTTTATATTCTGGGAAAATCTTATGGAGCCTCAGAAAAGCCAATGCTTTGCCCCTTAATTATTGGAAGAGGCAGAAGGGGCTGTTTTGCCACCCAAATGAAGTCTTGCGTTCTACGACTAAAACACATTTACATCACCTGGAGTCCTTCCCACTTCCTTGAACTGCTTCGTACATCACCCATCAGCTTAGTACCTGGGCATTTCAAAGGGGTTTAACGACTTTACCACTGAGGTAGGGAACCAGAAACACCTTCGAAGAGCACTGGGACACAGAAGTATTAAATGACTAGTATTAAATGACTGCCACATACTAGGGAGTATGTGGCAGAAGCCTGTCTCTGGAGTTACAGCTTCATGCGGTCACAGCACCACCACCATATGACAGCAACTCAGTTACAACATCAGCAGTGAGATCCCACCACGACCTTCTAGGGAATTTTTTCCATCTCTGACATATGGAGTCCCTTCCCTACTCCAGTCTTCATCTGCTGTACATGTCCCCAACAACAACTCACTCTTCTGACAAGTTCCAGAGAAAGGGAGTAAAAAGCATTGTTAACCACTGGAAAAAAAATATATATACAATAATTTATTCTCACAGTATCACTCTGCTGCTGTCTCGCTTCGACTGTAGGCTCTTCGGAAGCGAAGCAGACAACATTTTCTATCTTATTCAGCACACTGTGGGCACCAGTTGAGATGTTTAAAGCCCGTTGCAGTGTTCATCTAGATAGCAGCCACAGAAATTAAGGGGAGTTATGCAGATGAATCCCTTAGTCATCCATTTATGCTTCTCCTTCCTCATAAATCAAAGGACAGGAAAGCAATTTAATCGGAAATAAACACAGAATTAGCAGTACAATTCAGCTCTTTTCTCATTGCTTTTGATAAGTAGAGTCTGCAAACAACCAAACAACAGAAGAAAAAAAATAATGAAAAATTAAAATCCCCAGTAGTATCACTGTGCTGCAGATTTCATGAAGTCCCATACCCGTCTGAAATCGAATATTCTTTTAGTTCAGAGCAGTCTGGTTAAATAACTGGATTTTCAATTTCTTAGTAAGGATCTGATACTAGTTGTATTATTGCAAGGCTCTGAAATTGCAGACTATACTTAAATATTTGTTTTATAGAAACATGTGGTCCAATCCCAATGATGTGGGTGGATCTCCTGTAGTCAGCATTCTGTTCTGATGAGATATGTAAATATACTTGCTAAAGGACATGGCCAGGAGGTCACTGCAATAGCTTAGTGAAAATATAATAGAAACAGGCAACGGCAACAAATGGAAAAAAAGCAAGCCAATTATAAATAATATAGTAACTAACACATAAAGCATTACTGAAAAGGTTAAACACACCATTGCCTTATAAAACAGTGCTTCTCTATGGCCCTCCCATCTCACAAAAATGCAGTGAAAACAGAATCCATCCCGTAAGGGCAAATAAAACATTTAGGAGCACAGAAAGCCTGTAACAAAGGGTTGGACAGATTAAAAATATTCAAATAATCTTTAATGAGAGGATAGACAAGAGAGGTGTGAAAACAACAAATGCCACGAAATTAGCCCTTTACCCTCACTGGAAACATAAATAACGGGATATATAAATAAACTAATAAAAGGTAATGTACTCTGTGGAGGTGGCAGAAGGTTTCCCATGGGATTATCTTGGAAAAGATGCTGTCAGAAGATACCATATAGGCTAAACATCTTTAAAGGATTCCCAAAAGACACCATTTTTACAGAAAACCAGAAGCCTTTGCATAATATTGGGCATGCTAAAATATAGATGAGAGATTTTAAAAAAAAATTTTTTTAGAAGTATTTTACTGAATAAGCCAAATAGAAGTTGCTCTAAATTAGGAGGCAACTTCCCCTCTAGGAAGATTATTCCATAATGTCTATTAGTGGGACAAACCTTCCCCTTTGGCATCTGCCAATGGCCCCAGCCAAAGAAAGAGCACCACGCTGGCCTGAACCCCTTTATTTTATAGCAAGTCTTAATAACTGCCTCTGGCAACTGTAGTCCTGGTTATGAAAAAAATTATGAACCCGCGTCAGAGTTCACACCAATGAGACGTAAACAACAGGCAAATTAATAAATACTTCACAAGAGGCTTGGGAAGAAGAGCATGTGTGCTGTGCTTTTGGCTTCCAACGCCAGCCCGACCAGCCATGGGAGCTGGCTCCAGCACACGTGATGTCTCCAGCAAAACTCACTGAGAGCATTGATCACTCCTAGAGCAGCTCTCTGCCACCCCCACGCTCCCAGATGCTGCTCCACACTCCCCGAGAGTTGGTATCCATCACGCCCGACCCCGCAGAGCCCTCTTCTGAAATTGTCCTATTACACCTAACACAATTGAAAATTAATTAATGCTCCTCTGCAGCAAGATGCCATAATTAAACTCTCCTTCTCTTCATTTAAGACTGACTTTAAATGAGGGCTTGACGGCACTGCAGCTCAGTAGCATTCACAAAGGCAACGCTCAGCTGAGACCTCTGCGATGGGTTTTGCCCACATAGTTCCCAAGGGCTTCCTACAACCTCAAGCTTTCAGCCTTCAGCAATATGCACTTATAACCACCCCAGCTTTTGGCAATATTAGCTGAAACGCTTGCATGGGTGATGATAGCGATCTCCTCAAGGAGAAAAAAGAAGTCTTCACAATTTTTTCCCCCCAAACTGAGCTTATCTCTCTCTCTCACACACACGCCAAGCAGCGACCCAGCCTTTACTACTGACAACAGAGAATAAGGAGATGACATTTCCTGACCTTTAAGAAGCGTTCACTGATCAGCACTAACTGCACCTTTTCACTCATCTTGTTACTTACTAGCTTAGCTATAAAGACAAAAAAGAAAGCTGAAATTCAGTGTATTTTTTTTCCACTTTATGGAATGCTACAAGCACTGTCCTGTTCTCAGTGCCATGACTATGTGTCTTCAAAAGAAAGGGGAAGCCCTGGTCTGCTGCGTGCATTCAGCTCCTACTGGAGACAGAAGGGCTGAAAATACCTGATATCTGATAGGACACTGATGTACATACATTAGAGAAGTGGGTTTATTAGCTAGGTTTAAAGAAAAAGAGATCAGGTCTTGGTCAGAATGGACAGCACACTTTTTTGTTTCAATTAAAGCCTGCATAAAACAGTAGTTAAAACCAGACAGGCTTGGTTTGACTCCATATATGCAGCGTAAACATTATCCATCAAGTCAACCACACTGAGAAAGTATGTCTTCAGTGCAGTCAGAGCATGGGAGTGCAGTTTACGTGCAGGCATAAAGATAGTTCTCAACCTCCTAGCCCAGGTCCTCAGTCGGGTCCACACTGTGGCCAGGGCGAGGTGGACATCAGTACTGACTGGCTCTTCAGCTACTCAGGCAGGACCCTACGCAAGCTTTGCAACTTGCATTAAACCCCACATAATCACAGTTGATCATCCCCACACCCGAATCAACAGCCCTGGGCCACTGGGTGCATGCACTGATTCACCTGGATGTAAAGGACCATCTTGAATGCAGCATCCAAGAGAGCACTAAGACACTGAATCTCATTCAGGGCATTAGTATGCATTCAACTCGCTGCAAAGGCTGTTTCTGGCAGTTCAAGCAAAGAAAAAAGCCTCAGAGAAAGTAAATGACTAATTTCTTTCTCATGAAGACTAAGTTCAGCTGAAGATGGAGCTGACTGGAGATTACTCCCAGTTGCTCCAAGGGAACGTCTGTTCTCACAACACTGCCCTTGGGCAAGTAATGTCTTGTGATGGGTCTTTTCACGTCACCATAGCACTCACCATGCTCTAGGCATCTTCTCAGCTCTTCTTTATGCAGACAAATGAGAAGGAGCTTGTAAAAAACACCAAGCTTTAACCCGAACCTTACCTGCACTGCTGCTGCCTGCCAGTATCGTGACAATTCAGAGCTCTGGGAATAGCCTCATCCTGAAGATAGCAATGCTTTCAGCCTGCAGGCCAGAGAAAGACGGAGCTATAGGGAGGAAAAAGGTCCAGCTGGGCATGATGGAAGAGCATGATCCCATTTTTTGATGGGAGATACTGGGGGATGGGAAAAGGAAGCAGGAAGGTCCTCCAGTCACCTTGTCTGGGCAGCCATGGGAATGGTGCTTAAAGGAAGGCAATCTGTCTCCTGTCCCCAGCTCTTCTCTCTCACGTGTATATCTAGATTGTGACAAGAATAATTAGGGGTTTGTAAGGGTTTGGCTTGACCAGAATATTCAGCTCCTCTCCCTTTCTGGTCACCACTACTATCAGTTATAAGACACTTCCACAGCCAGTGTCATTCACCTGCCCAGCTCTCATGGGGAGGCTGCAGATGGTTTAAAGGATTTATACAGGTCAGCAATAGGGTTTTCAGCTATCCTAGTCACACTACTGACATGACCTTATTAACAGTTATGATATCGGGATCATTAATTCTAATTTTTTTCCACATTTTTAGGCCTTAATTACCCCATATCACACAGTTCCTTAAGTATAAACAGGCTCCTGTCTTTTACTTAAGTCATAAATTTTACAAATATATACACTTATACACATATGTTTTTTTAACATATGTCACACATTGATATGTTTTATATATCTACTATTGTATTTTAACCAAGCAGCATGCCAGGAAAACCACCATTGGTGGATGATTTTAAGTATAGAAGCAATGTTGTGGAAAACTGAGAAACAAGATTCAACTCCCAAGCAGCGGGCTGGAATACTTGGGAGTGGTATTAACAAGTACCCCTGCTCAGGAGCTTTCACAATGGGATTATCACCTTGCAGTTAAAGACATGTTAGACACTCATACTAGATTTGCAACAGGAAACCCAAACCAATAAGAAAATCTGGGGATTTACAGTTACTTTTCAGCAGTTCTGTCCTCTTTTGAAATTTCTGCAGTTCATTCTTATTAAGTCTCTATTGCCATTCCTAAGAATGTCCCCTTTATTCACATTCTTAATGAAAACAAATTCTAATGGGATATATTGCTGAGCAAGGGTGCAGAGTCATCATCCTCAAGGAGCTGAAACCTTCTCTGGCTGTAGCCCTGTCAGAGCAGTCTTACACGTTCTGACTGCCTTCCTCAGCAGACACCTAGAAATGTACATGTGGGGCTAGGTTAGTCTTCAAAACCCACCAGCCTCCCTGCTGAAGCTGTCAACACAATACCAACAAATAAGCATCATTTGTGAAGGTTCTTTCAATAACTATTCACTGGTTCAACAGGCAACAGACTGATCCAGTGAGGATTTCTCTTCCAGATCGGTGAGAAAATAACATCTTATGGATTCATCCTCTTCTTTCAGTATCATTGTTCCCTTTCTGTTATATTTCCTACCTCTAAAAACATATGAAATATCTTTCTCAATCTTCATCTCATTAAATTCAGATCACCAAAGATTATTCTTACGCTTCTCAGATGTACCTAAAAATAATCCATTCATGATATTTTCATTACCTTGTATCTTAACAAAATGGTTCATATAGACAAAATTGTTTTTAATCAAGTGAACAAAGAAAATAATATTTGGAAAAAATCAAGACTTTGCACTGCTTCTTCAGTGGATGACTACTGCATTTATGGCTTAATATTTATGCTCACCTATGCTGTGCAGGTTTATTGCCTCTTACATGTACTATTACTGATGAAATAGGAATGCAAGACTCTGTTAATTTTCACACAAATTAGTAGAAACTCCGAGCCTAAATCAATATGAAACTAAGGGAGAATCATATTCTTACTTCGTGGTCACATGGACTGGAAGGAAACAAAAAATGGGATGAACAGCCTTAAAAACAAGAAGCTGGCGGTACCGTAAGTAGCACAGGTTTCAGATGGACTCAGTGCCCAGAGCATCATCTCTCACTCACGACATCCCTCATAGTGCACTTCTCTAGAAACACAACTGATGGGAGGGAACCAGAGTAGTGCCCTAGAAACACAACGAGGGAAAATTAACAGAGGAACACAGATATATACCCTGTGGAAAGGAAGGGAAATAAAAAACACTATTCCTGCCACTGAGACAATTACAGGCAATTACAAACCATGACCAAGGAACACAACAAGGCAACACAACTTCATAGTGTCACGAGCCCGGCAAAAGCACGAAAGCCTAGATAACACATCTTTACCTCACACTAGTGGGTGACCGCAACGCCTCGGTCAGCGGCCACAACCCATCGGACACCACAGCACCACAGCAAGCTTCAATGGGGTTTCTGAGAAGTCACTGAGTTTCAGCAGCAGAATTAAAAGCTCCTGATTCTCCATTCCTCGATTTCTCATGAAGACAAAGCATTACAATTTAATTCTGTGTTCATTTCCACCCTGTTCGGGGGCTTGTTTTTGTTTTTAAATAGCAAGAAAGTAATTGCAACCACCAATACCCTGAGATGAAATGTTTGCATCACACCTCTCTCCTTGATGGCTTTTCTCCAACATTACCTATTTTCCCTCATTTTTTCTCATTTCCCTCATGATCTCTGCACACAAAACTGTAAATTACTATATTGAGATAGACTGCATTACTTTTGCAATACAGCTTGATCCCACAGCTTCCCTTGGAATCACTGGGAGTACTCATTAAACAATGCACTTCTCAGCCAGAGGAAGAATACCATAATCTGCCTCATTTGACAAGTCTAATTAAAATTTTCCAAGTGAGACATGCAAACTGATTATCTGCTCTACAAACAGAGTTTCAGCAGGAGCAGAAGGTGTTTAAATCTCCTGAAATTAGACTTATTTGACTGAATGTCCAAATCTTGCTTCAAGTATCTTTAATTTTCCTTTTTAAAAAAATAATAAACACATGGCTTATATTTTATTTTCTTTTCTTTTTTTACAAGTTGGGAATATTGTCTTTTAACCATCTGTTCTACATAAATATTTAAATAGTGTTCTTTATCTTCTTCCCTTCCAAAAAAAAAAACCCAAACCAAAAAAAAGCATTAAAAAAAAACCCAAACCAAAAAAAAAGCATTAAAAAGATGGAGTAGCCCCTGTGTACCAAGTCAATTCCTACATTCACTGTCAAGGGAACTTGCCTTGTCATACTATTTTTCAGCACATCCCTTTTCTTCCAAATTTTCAAGACCTGAATAAAAATGAGAAGCTATTATACAGCACAGAATAAAAAGAGATTGCTCTGTAAATTTTCTTAGAAATGACAATGTTTCATACAAATCAGCACATTTTAGCAAACAGATTTGTTCTTCAGCTTCAGTGTGTATAATTTGATTCCACATCAGCCTGTGGACATTTTTCAGATTAATCTTCTGTAATCTTTTGGCCACATCATTTCAGTGTACAAAGACCACAGTAAAGCTTCAGTGGAGTTTAAGGATTCCCGCAAGGTCATGGCTTTCCCTGAAAAGCATAAACCAGATCTAATTTCAGAAGGAACTGTGTAGGATTTACATTTCTGAATGTACCTATGACAAATCTATGGCCATTCAAGAAAAAACCTGCAGGCTCTTCCAGCAGTGTTTTGTCCCAGTTGTGCTAAAGGATCTTTATCACCAAGATTCATAAGTAATCAATAGGAAAGTTTAGGGTTTGGAATTTTTTGTCTGTTTCTTTTTTAAACACATAGCTGGTATTCAACCCATTGCACACTTCTAATGCCTTAGGGGGAAAAGATGTTTTCTCTGTCTTCTGCACCTTTTTTCCTGGGGTTTCTCAAGGAGAAACATTTCCTCTGCTGGAGTAAGGAAGGATGCAGTTACTGTCCCAAGAGTGCTCCCTGTTTGCATGCATTACTGTGAAAGATAGCATCCCTTAAGAGAGACGAAGGCAATGAATCTGATGCTCTTTAAAGCAGAGGGTATCACACCTCTGATACACAGCTTGACTCCAGCTACTTTTCCCTGGATCATAGATTAAAAGAAAAACACAGCAAACCACTGGCCTACCAGTGACAAATATGTCAGTGGCCATAAAGCACTTCACCACCGCTGCCTTTCTCAAGTGCTACATCTCATAGTATTTGTACCTCACACATTCCTCCCCCCAGGCTCAGACACATCCCCCTCTACTTCCAGCCCCACATCACAGTAGCTTTTGTTTGCTTTTCAGAGGAAAGCACCAGGTGAGGCAGAGTCAAATTTTTGTCCTTGTTTGATTGTAAAGGTCTGAAACCTTTGAGTTTTCCATTTCCTTAAGTATATACTGATGAAATATTTTGACAAGGCCAAATTGAACTACAGTTCATAGGCTATGGTAAATTTGATCTCGATTCCATCACTGAACTCTCAAAAATTAATTTTCTTATCTGTAAACTACAGAAATACAAATTAACTGGATTGTGGAGCATTTCTCTTACATCAAGATGAACTAGCAGTCTGAGCAACAATCTTTCTTCTTTAGCTACTAACACTCACAAAAGAAATCTGTTGACCTGGTGCTTAGAGCATTCTTCATTTTCTACCCGCCAGTCGCAGCATTCCTCGGAGACTCGATTTGTCATTATCAGTGAAAAGTGATTTAAAAATAATCTGGAAAAAATGCCTGTGCAAAATCCCCATCGACATAGTGATTCAATACACATATGTTTATCACACAAAAGTAAAAATTTTGCATATCTGTCATTACTAATTTTAATCAAGACTTTTTCAAGAGGCTGAATTAAGCCATTTTCTGTAAAACTGGTTTTGCACCTCCTCTTTAACAAAAGTTTTACATGACAATATATTAAAATACAGCTGAAAATGCTGCATTTTATTAGGACTAGATGTTCAAGACCATGATTAAGCATAGGCTTCCAGGGATTAGTAGGAGAGGGATGTTAGGCACCTTCATTAACACCTTCCAGTACAACACACCAAGACATCAGTCTCCAGATAAGAACTGCCTCTTTACTAGAGCCTCTGATAGTTGGGGGAGACCACCACAGGGTCTGGGATGCTCTGTTTCGCTGTGGAAATACCCACAGCTGAACCAGAATTACAGGTGCCATGATTTAGTAAAAATTGGTTTGATATGGCCTGTCCCCATCATGATGTGGGAAGTTCCTCAGCCAGCTCTAAGGACCCAAACTGAGCCACTGGGAAGCTAGAGGTGAATTAAATGGAATAACATAAATATTATTCCTCTGGTACGGCAGCAGCAATTTATTTCCCAAATGTTTTTGTATGACTTGTGTGCAGTTTAAATATATGTATCTTTGCCTTTTTTTTTTTTTTTAACTATTCAACGTTTTCTACAGCTCAGCAGACCTTCATTAATCTCATGCCACCTCATCTTGCCCTACAGATTCCCCAAGTACCTGCCCTGTTTAATCAAGGATTTTCACAAAAAAAAGTCTCTGGGATTACAAGTTCAGCTTCTTTTCAGGCAGCCATTTCGAAACGAGAGATACAGCTGCACCCTCACAGACATACATGCACATCCACACATGCACACAGCCATCACTATATAACTACAGTACTACAAACATGTAACTATATAGCAAGTGCTAAAAACTTCAGTATTTAAAAATCCATTCTTCTCTGCACAGTTTGTCTGAGAGTGCCTAATGGAACGTAATTCTAAATGACCTGAACATCAAGAGAGTACCTCCAAGATTTCTTCCCCTTTCTCCTTCTCTTCTCCAATTAAGAAAATGCAATTGATGAAGATTTTTTTTTCACGGTCCTTCAGCAAAGCAAGATTGCATGGACTGCTGTTTATTTGAAAATCTGCTAAGGAAACCAGTAAGAAATTTCCCCCTAGAGCTATCACAGAAAAAAAAAAATCTCCATATGGGGAATTTCATGGTTTTATGACCTCATAAAAAAGTACAACATTTACTCTTGTTCTCCATAACATTTACTCCTGCTTTAATTTTTTGTCCAAGTTTAAAATACTGGTTTTGACATTTTACCTCAAGAAAGTGTTCCTTAGTCTTCCAAAAGGGAACCAGCATGAGCTTAGGCTTTATTGGGAAGGGGAAATTTATTATGCTTCTCCCACCTTTAAAAAATTCCACGTTGTAAAATCTGGCATTGAACACATTATTGTATATTCCATATGTACCCAGCAAGCTTATCTAAGACAATGCAGACCAGGTAAGCTTTTAAGCAAAAAACACGCCTGGAGCAAAATCTGACAGGTCTGCCCAGCTGAAATAGGTTTAAGACCTGGCTCTAAAACATTTTGGAGACCTTTTCTCTCTCCATATGGATTCTAAGAACAGAAATTCTCTGGAGCTGATGTCAGGCTCCAAGACTTGATCCCTGAAATTCCAATGTAGAGGATGAGAGCTAACAGCAAGAATTGTCACCCACAGTGGAAGGAGCTCTGTGGAATTCCTTTGGGATAGGTATATACACACATATATCTATCTCCAAATCCATGAGTATGTGAAAGGTATATTTAGAAAGGAATTTGTGGATGTTGCTTGTGGTTTGTTTCATCGAATTGGTTGTCTACAGCCGGAGCCCTAAAATCTATGCCTGCACCTGACCAGCTTTCTTCAGACAAATGTCTCTCATCATTTACTCTATAATCTGGAGCATTCAGCATCACTTACTGTCTTTTGTAATATATTCGTTTACTATTCAGTAAACCTCTTACACTGCTTTGCTTCAAAAACAGCTAGAGCCCTCCTGATTCCCGATTGTTTTGTGGCTAATGTAGTAAAAAAAAACCAAAACAACCAGCTCTTTTGAAGTTTAGGAGATTTCACAATGTGACTGTGCAACCTGTATTGACACTGCTGCGAGTCTCTTGGTTTTGTCCAAGGTAAAAAATCCACCCCTTTATTAATAAACATTATGTTGTAAGGACAATTTGATAAGTAAAGCAAAAGCCACGTAGGCAAGCAAAGCAAAACAAGGAATTCATTCACTGCTTCCCATAGGCAGGCAGGTGTTCAGGCACCTCCGGGAGAGCAGGGCTCCATCATGCCTAACGGTTACTTGGGAAGACAAAATGCCATAACTCCAAACATCTCCACTTCCTCCTTCTTCCTTCCATGCTGAGCATGACGCCACATGGCATGGAATATCCCTTTGGTCAGTTGGGGTCAGCTGTCCCAGCCATGTCTCCTCCCAACTTCTTGTGCCCCCCCCCCAGCCTGCTCGCTGGTGGGGTGGTGTGAGGAGCAGAAAAGGTCCTGAGAGTTTAGCAACTCCTAAAACCACCAGTCTGCTATCAACACCAGTCTCATCCCAAATCCAAAACATAACATTACACTAGCTGCTAGTAAGAAAGTCAACTCTGTCCCAGCTGAAACCATGAGAGAAGTATCATAGCTTTCAGCCAAGGCTGGTTTTGACAGAGCATTTTTAACCCATTTTATGGGATGACCTGAGACTTGCTGCCCCGCTGAGGCAACCAACTTTGTTGACTCACTCTAAGCAGCAAATACATGCAAAAAACCTTCCTGAGGGATAAATCTAGAGCCTGCAGCTGGGCAGCACCCGATGTGGAACATCTGGAAGAGCTGTGCTAAGGCGAACGTTGGGAACAGAAAACATCCAAGCCAGCTCACAACACAAGGGCACACACAGTGCCAGCCCTCCAACAGTAGAGAGTTAATGGAAAGCTGTTATATGCTGCCTCTGTCTCTGTTTTGGCAGTCCCCCAGATTCATAATTGAGAATGATGCAAGTGTGATTAGAATATTCAGTGAAATCTGAATAGTTTATGGTTTCTACTAAGTTATTTCCCATGAATCCAAAGAGCTCATAAGATCATTCTGAATAATAAAATAAGTTATTCTTATAGGGATAAGGTATCATTATCTAATATTCATCATGACAGAATATAGTCATCTTACAATTTATGCTGCAGTATCCAAGATATTATCTAACATTCATTACCAGCTATGTCTTCAACTGCCTATATTACGTTTATTTAAAGAAACTCAGACAGGTGAGATGTTCTACAAAGACGCCATTTTCAAACAAGCAAATGGGAAAAAAGGCATTGACTGCTATAAATGTAATAACTCCTACTGACGTCTCAAACTCGTTACAGTTCACTAACAAGTATAAAGGCTGATTACTATGATAAAAGAACTAGGGAGAAATAGCTTCCTTTCCTTTATAGGAAAGGAAGTACAGTATCTACTTCTCATTGCGCCGATCCACCTGACTGTTACTCTTGGCATCTGCCCAACATGCTTCCCATACTTTTTGTTAATGCTACATTCATGAAATAACACTTTCCCCCCCCCTATTTTGCAATGCCAGGCTTTGAACACAATTTAAGATATGAGATGCAATTTGCAGAGCTATATTTACTATTTCTGGGAAGTAATTTAACTGATTATTTCTTTTTCAAGTCCAAAAAATTGAAGAAATGATACAGCACAGCTGATATGCCAGTTCCTTCCTCTGGCTTACTGATACTAAGTTGCCTACAAGATCATCATCATGCAACTAGGTAATTGGGTGCCAAACAGGTTTTAAAAGATTTAATCCTGATGAAAACCGTGCATAGAAATATAAAACCCACCAGCTATGTAAATCAGTGGCAAAAGAGCTAGATTCTTCTACTGAATCATCCTCTTGACACAAACTAGAACTAGCCAAAAACACATGGCGTGTTTCCACTGTGGAAATAAGCTATTTGGGAATAATAACAGCAAATATCTGTCAGATAATACATATTTTGAGATCAGGATCCTGTCTGTATCTGGAAAAGATTTTTTCTGTCGTGACTTTTCCCATGGTTTGTCCCTTGCACATCATCAGGATTTTAATCTTGCCTGAAATTTTCAGAGCCACCTTCTTACTCATGATGTTAAAAAGACAGAGCCAAACTTGGTAGCCCACAAGAGAGGGAGAGGTTTCCCTGGAGCCTGCAAGGAGCTGGGGCAACTCCTCTCCAGAGCTGGGTGTAGGTGAGTTTCAGCTGGGGCGGACAAAGCAGGCAGAGAGGCTGAGCCCTTCCTCCCTTCTCTCCTCTCTACCCCCAAAATCCCTCTGCTGCCACTAAAAAAGCACAATTTGCCAGCGATGCCAAAATGCCTGAAGAGCAAACAGGGCAGATGTCCCATGCTGAGTGCATTTGTTCAGATGATGCCTCTCTGGTTTTGTTTTTTTTTTTTTAATTATTGAACAGCAGAGTGGAGTAAGTGAAAAAGGGACCTTGATACACTGCTGATGTCAGCCATCATTTAATGCTTGTTTTCCTCAAGGCCAAATATATAGCTTGATAATGTACAATGCTGATATAAATCAATTAATAATTTGATACACAAATGATCATTTGCTCATTTAAAGATTAGATTTCCTTCCTTTGATCCCAGTTTGATGGTGAGACACATGCAGCAGGTCCTTCTTAATCTTTAGCCGCAGCCACATTAGAAAAAAAATTTCTAGCCAGAGCAGACTTTTTTCTAGAATTTTTCTAAGCCAGAGTCTATGGAGTCAAGGACCCAATACACAGGTGACGGTGCATCTCAGAGTAGCCTCACCTGAAACATTAGCCTCTCCACTGAGTCTAGGAAAAGAATATTAAAAAATAAAACAAAAAAAAAAAAATCGCAGAAGCAAGACTACTGGGATCATTTGAAGCACTTCATCTGCTTAAATTTATCACAATTAAATATGTCCAACAAAGTTTTATTGATGCAACCCAAATCTGGCAATAAATGGTCCAGAGGAAACATAGGACTGAAATAGGTGTGAAAAGCTTCACTCGTCTGTATTTTCCACTATGGAAAACAGTGGGGATATCCATCACCACTTCCAAGAGCTGTCACCATGTGTAGGGAGCAACAAAAATGCTGGTTCTGCTCGGCCGTGGGGTGAGGCTCCACATATCTCACTGAACCTAAGAGAAGAAATGCTATGCGGGGCACAAAGGAAGTTCCCAGCCCCACAGCCCTTTGCACGGTGGAGGTCCTCTGCGCCCACAACTTTAGGGCTGAGGTCAAAAAAACATTTAAAGAATTCCTTTCCCCATTAATTCAAGCCTTTGCGGTACTGTTTGCAATTAAGGGATAATGCATTTAATTGCTAATTGCACCAATCAGTCTTGACTTCCAAAAAGCCAAGGGAAAGTTACTTTCCCTGAATTCCACTCACGTAATTGGCATGCACAGACTGAAACAGTAGAAGCAGTGGGTTTAGCTGTTGGAGTCTATATCCTTCTTCGATTCCAGGCTGCTTTGATGGCAACCATTCTGGCTGGATTTCTGGTCTCTTGCTGCACAGTAGTTCTATATTGAAAAAAAAAAAAAAAAGTGAAAACAGAAAACTTTGTAAAGCAAGCTTTTCTTTATCATCCTACCTTAAAAAAAAAAAAAAAACAGAGAGAGAAAAACACAAACATGCAAAAGAAAAGGAAAGACTGTTCGATCTGTTCAATCTTTTGAATAAAAGAACAAATACCCAAATCCTAGATCTGTAAATTGTTTTGAAAATATGTGATGTGGTTCAAGTCTGGCTATGGCGCAGGAAGCGAGTCACTCTTGAGGAGAGATGCCAACAACTTTGCAGTGAGCAATGTCATTCAAGTCTTCCGTGTGAGCTACAAGCCTGACAAAAAAGCCTCACGGTGGTTTTGAGCTGTTGTTATTATTAGGCAACAGCATATGTAAGCATCCTTGACACATTCAGCTTGTCAACACATTTCAATCTCAGGAGGAGTCTAAATAAAATCTTTGCCTCGCATGTTCAATAATGTTCTCAAGAGGCAAGAGGGAAAGGGGAGGGCAAGATTATGGCATACGAGCTGCGGAGGTCTTGGATTTTGAGTCACCCAAAGCAATGAGAATCAGCAGTGGGCTTGCTCAATCTTTTATTTCCTTCCCATAATGAGCCTGAGCCTGCCTCTATGAATACAGTTCTCTTGCCTCTCAGCTGTTATCTGCCACTTCATAAAGCAAACACAGCTTCTAATTTGACAGCTTTCTTGTTGTTGGTATTTGTTCTGAAACCAACTCTCCTGTTGATCTATTAAGCCAGCGGCTCCCAGCCCTATCCTGTCCTGGTTATGGCCTCGTCTCTTTAGTGCAAAGATATTCTTCAACTTGTTACATTTTTTTCAATGCTTTTATCTCCCATCCCACAAACCAGAGCATCTCTACTAAAATCTACATTTGCAGTTCTCCCTTATCCTTAATAAGGGAAATCTAAGCTAGAAATACTGCAGGACAGTAACAACCACAGCCTATAAACAGTCAAGTCTAGAGCTGATCAGGATTTTTTCTGACAAAAACTGTGAAAAAATTTGCAGGACGAGGACAGCCAGTAACGAATTTCACCAGTCACAGCAGCATCACAAACACCCACAGAAAAATTGCTTGCTGCTTCTATCAAACAGCTTCTGGGGGAAGGCACATTCTAGGAGTTGTCACTTCTTAAAGCCTGCAGCATACGAGCAACATTAGCTAGGTTTGTAACATCTTGTTGGAAGAGCTATATTTAATAAGAACAGCCGCTCTGGATCTGAGAGAGGAGCCATCTACCCCACATCCAGGCTCCTACAGCAACGAGAAGCAGATATCTCCGACACAGAAGAACTGGGCAAGTATTCCATGATACCTCCCCCAGTGCAACTTCCCTTCTTCCAACTGTCTGAAGTTTGGCCAGATCCTCAAATAAAAATGTGGTCTACTGCTTAGCAGCCAAAGGATTTTTCTTCTTTTGCTTTTTCTATGTTTCTGGGCACAGATAAACGTTTGGGAATAAAGCTTCCTGTAACAGTCATCTTATGCAATGAAGGACCTCTTTTGGTTCATATGCAGCCTTCACAGATGAGTTCAAGACTGCTAATTCTTGTAGCATTTTCAAATTCATATTGCTAATTTCAGTTGAGGGTCCTAGATTTTCCTAACAATTGCAAACCAAGACATACAGTCAGTTTCCAACTTTATTAAATTCATGAATAGTTTCATTTTACTCAAATCTTTCATTTTCTGGGGAGGATATACGGAAGCAAGGAGATGAAGGTATTTATAACACTTACTGGGAAAAAAAATCTTACCTTCTTTTAATTTTGTTTTACTGAAAGGAACTTCAGGATTCCATCTGAGTCGTCAGATATTCAAGAAAGACCTAAATGTAAGTATTTTAGCACTGGTGGCTGGCAACCTACTTTCATGCAGATCTGCCCGGGTGCAAAGACCACCATGCAAATGCTTTCTGGACATTCCCCACTAAACAAGGCAGATGTTAATGTGTCCCATCAGCTCTTTCACAGACCATCTCTTCTACAGAACCTCAGACTGCAGTATTAGGCCTGCCCCAGACACAGTCACACATGTTGAAATGAAGAAAACATAAGAACATGTGGAAAAATCACATTTGAATGCAGCACAGTAGTCAAAGATGCATTTTAGACATTTAAGAAACCAAGTAAGTTTGTTTAGGGCACCAGCATATTATGTAAAACTCAGAAAACATACATACATACATACATACACACATACACTCTGAAGGCTCCAGACTATCCAGGCATGTAGACTGAAGTAAGGAGATGCAAATACATCAAGCGAACAGCCTTAAATGCCTAATAGGTTACAGTCTAAGGAATTTCATTTATCATCTGTTGCTCTTTGCCTGAAGCGAAAACAGAAAGGTGTTGGTTAGATCTAAATAACTGAAAAACACCTGACTATCCAAGATCAAGGTGCATGGCACCTCACTCTTCTTCACTCAACACTAAATACCCCAGCAGACTGCCTTTGCTACCACTGCCCTTGTCCAAAGCGTGGACATTCCAGCTAAGGATCATAAAATACCTGTCAAAGTACTGCTGTACTCTGTGGTGGACTCCAGCAGCTACAGTGAGAAACCTCAGGTGAACCCAGCAACGCAGCAAATCCCAAACGCAGATGAGAGAAGCCACAATGACACAAACACAAGATGCGTTAAGAGCAAACTTAACATCCAGATTTACTCACCTACACTTGGGGTTTGCTCTTTACCTTAGGGTAAAGTCCCAGTGAGGGCAGAGCCAGTGTCGCTCTGCCCTTACTCCAGTTCCCAGGCTGCTCAGCTGGAGTCGAACATCCTTACTGCCAAACACGCCCGTCCATACGGTTGCTTCTAGCTCCAAGCAACTGTCCCTAAAGCAAGATTAATAATGCATGTCACCCATCTGTGAATACACACTCTGCAAAATGCTTCAAATACAGCTTTGCAAGTTCACGTTTAGTGAGGTAAGCAGAGCCACGCCAACTACTCCATTTGGTCATAGAAGCACATATGAAGAGACAGGAGAAAAATGAAAATACTCATAACTCAAGGGTCTGATGCTGAAATATTTCCCAGCAAATAGTGTTTGGACTTCAAAATGCTATTTTTATATTATTTTATGCTTGTCTAAGCATAAAAAGCCCTGACCTTAACAGTGTCAACTTCAGTAAGCTTTGGTAAAGAAGCATGGCAAAAACCACTGGAGACATTCCAATATTTACAGATGCAACTTTCTGCCTTTAAATTAGCAAATTAGGAAGAAAGCTAAAACACAAAGTGCAAAACCTTATTAAAAATATCACACAATGGGACTGATCAAAACTTAATCATGACTCAGTTAAATTCACCCAACAGTTACCATTGCAATGCCCAGGTCTGGGATTTCCCTCCTGACAACAACAGCAGCAGAAATGGTTAAAAAGCACTCACTGGCAAAGCTCATTGAAAGAAAAAAGGCTTTCCAGTGGTATAGAAGGGGCGTTCAGAGGAGGGGAAATTACTGCTTACAGTCTTAATACGTAAGGGGCTATTTTGAGTGACACTATCTGTTCCCTCTCTTTCTCCCACACAAGGCAATTGTTCTCACGGTGAGGCAGGTCCAAACACACTTGTTGTTCATCACCTGACAAGGCCCTCAGTCCAGCAGATCAGTCTACCCCCTCCTGGTGCACTTTCACGGTTGGATGGAGATGATCTAAACCCATGTTGTCACCAGAAGGGGTAGAGCTGCTCCCAGCCACACGCTCCTGCCCTGTGCCAGCGCTCCTGCTCACACAACGTCTGGCCGGCCAGGTCCACCAGCTGACAGTCAGCTGAAAAATCAACCCTGAAAAATAAGGTTGCTGGCTAACTGAGAACAGATTAAACTCACTGCACAGGTGCCCATAAGTCAACGCTGGCCCAGGGAAAGGAGCAGAAACAGGTAGGCAGGCGAAGGGTAGAAGTAGCCATTTCAGAGGAGGCACAGACTTAAATGAACTTAACCTGTCACCAAACTGCAGCCCGAAATCAATCCCTGCATTGCTCGGGGGGCCCCATCTCCCAGCCATGTTGGTTTGTGAGGTGCTTTACAACAAAGTGCGTGGTTTCGGAACAGCCAGGGGCTCCTATTCAGGGAAGTCAGAGCTCCATCTTCCACCTGACTATCCCCTCAAGAAGTCCTATTCAATCTTTTCTGCCTATGCCCCATCCATACATTGCAATGATACTTAAAATTACCTGGATCCCCATAGATTAGTACTTGACCTAAATCACTGCAAAACTCCTCAGACTACACAAAAGCATGAATCCTCCTTTTCTTTGGGGGCAGCCTCTCTTGAGAACACTTCTCTTAGGACCTTGTTCAGTGGGAAGAATCAAAGTCTACCTTCTCTGATTTACCTGGTTTGATGTAACAGAGACATTCAGCAGAAGGTACCCAAATACAAGCATGTAAGATTAATGTCAGGAGACAATAAATGAAATCTGAAAAATTATTATCTGGGTTAATTTATTATCAAAAGACTATCAGCTGGTCATCAACTTGTTAATTAATGATTACAGTCTTCCACATTGAAATCTCTTGAGGAGAGAGCCTGAAGACCTGAGTTCTCTTCTGGTTAGCAGAAACCTTTTTTAAAACTTAAGGGTATGGACAGAAGACAAACAGCAGAAGTTGGAAGAAAACTGTAGTCTGAATCACAAACACTTTAACCCCCTGGCTTCATCATGGTATGTAGCAGGTTCTTCACAGTGAACTCTCACACCAGAGGTGCAACTACACACATTCAAAGTAAGGGTCGGTCACTGTGGGACATCTAAGCCACAGATCTACAAAACTGTCTCGTTCAAAGGTCTTTCTCAGTGCTCAACAAACAACCCTGGCAGTGAGCTACATGGGATGAAGTTCACGCCAAGGAAGGGAAGGTCCAAGAACTAGACACTATAGGAATACTTTTAAAGCCATTTAAGTCCCATGTAAACATCATTTTGGAGGCCGGACAAGAACAAGCATTGAGTTGGTCCTGATGCGAATGCAACAGATAGAGGAGAAGACCCAAATTAAAGTTTAAGATTATATTTTTATCACACTTAAGGGCTGTAAGATTTCCACATAATGAGGTCCACAGGATATGCATAACAGGCAACTCAAACAAAAAGCCAGAGAAATATTATGCTTTCCAATTTCTGAAAATAAAAATAATCAGAGAACAATTATCAAAGTTTGAGGTACTTTTTTCTTTTGAAAACAGAACAAAGCAAGAGTTGATGAGTGAGTTGTAAAAATGAATGATTCAGGCTATAATATGCCTCAGAGGAGGTAAACCTGAATTTAAAACAGGTTGTTTTTTTTTTAAAAAAAAAGCCATGAAGTTGCCAGCCAACCAGTAAGTGAGGTTTTGCCTCCTATTTGATTACTGGCATGAAAGTCACTAAATCCCAACTCTCCTGATGAATCACTGAGAGTGGGTTAACATAAGCCACCACTCTACATTTTTTTCTTTCTTCAAAGTTATGTATTACAGTCCAATAAACAAAATTTTCCTTGAGTCACCAAGTAGTCAGCTATCAGCATTAGATTTATACTCACTTGCTGAAAAGCATTAAGGAAGAGCCGCTCTCACTTAAGCCAAACAACTCAGTTCATTTTTCCTAAAGTAGACAAGAAGTCTAACTTGTTCTAACAATGGAAAAGGGCAATTTTTTTCAAGAGATCTTAGAACATGGTTGCTTGTGGTAAAAAAATAAAATAAAATAAAAAAAAAAAAATCAACAAACCAAGATCCTTCCCAAGTACGTCATTCTCATAGCTTCCAGGAAAGCCGTAAATCATCAACACATCTCAATATCAGAGCCTGAATCTGAAGGGATGCATTTCCTTGATGATATGATTTATAGCCACTTATTACCACAGCTTGTAATCTATCCCTATTTCTCTCTGCCATCCATAGCGATACACAGTGGACCAATGGCATCTGTACAGATTTAGCTCTACAGGGGATTTTTGACAGCTGTCAATATCCTCTATGGTAATAGCATTTCCAAACAACTAAATACCAGGCAGAAGCTATCACATGGCCCTTGCTGGGAGGGAGAGCGCGCCATTAAACATACATCAAACCAGCTGCCATGCAAACCTAAAATATAAGAAAAAAATTATAAATATATTTATAGAAAATGTCAGTGGAGGAAAAAAAAGAAAATCAAATAATGGCTCAAGGCTAATGGTGACCACAGATTTTCAAACTATATTCACAGGCAATAAACAACAGCCTTCACAACTGACAGCATCTGCTCCCTGGTCTTTCACAGTTTAAAAGGAAAGTACGTCCTTTAGAGTGAATCAAGGCAAAGAGAGTAGAAACGTCTCATAAAGGGAATAAAACAGTCTGCAGCTAACACTGTTAATCACGACTACACTTGAGGAGGAAAAGTGAAAAAATAGCCCCTTTGATCCTGATCAACTGACTACACTGGGGTCATTTTTAGCAGATTTTACCAGAATGTACAATTCGACACGAAAATTGCAAAACTGACCTGGGACCCAGTTCTCAAGGGTGAAGATGCACCTTCATTTTCATGCAAGATGCATGTCATGGGAATCAGGTGTGTTCAACACCTTTCAGGATTAGGAGCGTGACCACAGCTGGACAAGAAGTACTTCTCTCTCCCATTTGTCCTTTCCTCCAACTTAGTCTGTGGGTGCTCTGTCAGAACTCATCCTTGGTAAGAAACACGTTCTTTCTCACAGATGATCAGCCTTTTGCAGATATTACCATTTTTGCATTAGTCTATTCCACCACTGTTCCTGGTGAGAAAGAGCTCTTTTCAGAACAGTCATAACTTGCAGAGCTTGTGGAGTCTGCCTCCTTGGAGATATTCAAAAGCCATCTGGGCAACTGGCTCCAGGTGGCCCTGCCTGAGCAGAGGGGTTGGACCAGATGTCCTCCAGAGGTCCCTTCCAAGCTCAGCCACTCTGTGATTCTGTGATGTGCTACCTCCTCTGGGGCACCTGGAGAAGGATCTATAGTTCTGAATTACAGAGAAATTCTCCCTGTGCAGAGTTAATTTCAGTACAGCAGTCAGAGCTTCTGAGAGACCCATCGAAGGTACACAGCCAGGAAATTCTGTCCTCAGCCCCAGTCTTTCCCAGGGCTTAAATATTTTTATCAATGTGGGATTCACAGTCTTTTCTAGAGGTTTTCTAGATCACACCAGGTTTGGTTATTTCCAAAGCAGAGCAGGAGCCATTTCAGACCTCACCTGTGGGCAGCAGCAAGCCCCCATCTTTGTACACCAACATCACTGTCTGAGCACCCCAACCACACTGCAGGCAAGACATCCACACACCAGTAGTTCCCAAAACTACTGAGTTTTTACAGACGTTTAGAAGGAGGAAGACTTTTAGCCTACCCGAAGCCATGTTGTTGGACCAGAGTTGTGCTTGTTCTCATGGGTGAAAGAAAACCAGTGATGGTTTTGCATAGATGGTGAGAGCCATTCCCACTTCAGCATCCTTAAAGCAAGGTGCTGAGAAGAAAACGGATGCCTGGGTCACGCCAGGTCTCTCTTTTCCCATACATAAATGTCATAACCACCAACTAAACCCACATACTTGGAGGCAGGATACCACTACCCTTCTTCTACCCATCTTTTTGGGCAGATGTGGCTATGACCGCTGTTTCCAGCTGATCTTTTATGTACCAGCTGCTGTCCTGCAGACACAGGGACTGACCACAGATACCATGGAAATTCTACAACCCTTGAGCATGCCTAGATCCCATGGAGGTTTAGAAACACCTGAAAGTTACCTTTTAGGACTTAGACACCTAGTCTTGCCAAATCTTAAATGATTAAACCTTTTTGCAGTTCTCTGGGATATGACTGCAGGTAGGACACACAAATTAGAAAAGACAAGAATGAGAACAGAATATTATTAAACAAGCAATAGTAATATAGGAGAATATTAATTATGTAATACCTGATGGTTTATTAACTTGCCTTTTTTGGCATCCTGCAGTGATAAATCATGAGGAAAGACACAAGGCTGTTAATGCCATTTGTGGGCCAAAAGCTTGAACAGTTGAACAAGATTTGTCATGTCTTTGGAGAAACAATTATCTCTGCATGTTGGTGTTCAAATTCACAGGTAAACCTACCAAAAAGAGTTATCTAGAGTACTAGATGTTAAGCAAGGGCATATTTCTGCAATTTATAAACGCTACATTTAAAATTCACCTAACTGCAAGCAGAATACAACCTCCCCAATGTATCAAATCCTAAGTTTGTCACTAATAACGAATAGTATAAATTTCATCTTGATTCCATAAAACTTTCTTTCATTTTCTTAGCAATGGCCATAAAGAAACATTGTGCTAATAAAGGTAGCGAGATTTATTTTTGAGGATGGTAATACAAAGATGCTGCTCTAGAAGCAATCATAACATTTACCACAGGCGCCCGTAGATTTCATTGCCAGACAGGAAGATTAAGACTATATAGTCTGGGCTGCTGTGAAGCACCAGTGACAGACAAAACAATTTCTGCATCAAAGCCCATAAATTCCTGTTCAGACAATTCCTTGCTTTCCGAGGGCTGTCTTGATTTACAGTTTTTATATCATATCGCTATGCTCTCGTGTGACACAATGGCTATTAGCTCTTTCTGTTAAATACATTTCCCCATGTGCATAAACAGTGTATCCGTGTATACATATATATGGATTGTGAAAGAGGCTATAAATTAAGAAATCTTACATCTTTGAGGAGAATCAATTGGGCCTACACTCAAAGCCTACTTGAAGGCTCCTCTTCTCCCCACCACCAACCCCTCCAAATTGAACAAATCAAACTCAAACTTTTTGTTACTGTATTGTAAGGACCTTATCATCTGGGCCAACATTCTGACTTCAAGTTCTTTGTAAAAGCTGGATCACACAGAAAAATGCCCACCCAGCCTCTCATTCACTCCCTGCCCCCACAACAGGACCTATTTAAAGGTGAGTAAAGAGGAAGAACAGGAAGGAGAAAGCTTGTGGGTTGAGATAAAAACAGTGAGACCGTTTACTAGTTACTCTTGTGGGCAAAACAAACTTGACTTGGGGTAAATTAACCTAATTTATTGCCAATTAAAACAGACATTTAATTATTGATTCAGGTAATAGGAAACAAAAAGACAAACATTTAAACAACACTTTTCCTCCTTCCTTTCCCACACCCAACCTCCTTTCTTTCTTCCTGCCTCCTCTACCCAGACCAAGTGGTATGGGGACAGCTGGGGATGGGGTACTATAGTCAGTAAACAACAATTGCTCTCTGATGCTTGTTACTCCTCACACCTTTCCTCTGCTCTGACATGGCTGCAGTTCCCATCAGGAAAGTCTGCTCCAGCGTGGGCTTCTCCTGAGGCTGTGGTATCTGCCCTGTCACCTGGAGCACACCCCCCTCCAACCTTGTTTTTCAACCCTGCTGTTTCTCACTCTTTTTCTTCACTCCTCCTCTGCCCATCCAGTGCTTTCAGCCCTTTCTTGAAAATGATTTCCCAGAAGCACCACCATCAGCTTGGCTGATGGGCTCAGCTGTGTCCTGCAGTGGGGTTGCTGGAGTCAGCAGTGTCCAGTACAGGGCAGCCCCTGTCCTCTTCTCCCAGAGGACACCTCTACAGCCCCCCCCTGCCAGCACCTTGCCATGGTCACCCAACACAACAGGAGGCACACAGAGATGTCCCAAAAGGCATGGGTCACATCTGCACAACGTGTTCCCACCCAGCACAGAGAAGTCGGAGCAGCAGCACGGGGCACCATACATGAGGTTTTGCACCAGCTGTCTGTAACCACCCCCTTTGGGTGTCTCAGTACATACCAGGTTGAGCATCCATTTCTGAAACCTGCCACTGCTGAGGTGCTGGAAACACAGGCAGAGCATAAGGGCTTACTACAGAAAGCCTTCTAAGAAAGAAATGAGTGAGAACAAAGACGTTGGATTTGCTGCTATTTGGAGAGAACATCCTTTCTGGTTTCAAAAACCTGTCACGAAACTCAGAGAAATCCAGCCTGTGCAGACAGCAGAAACATAGAAATGAGCTGGTGAATCTGTAGTGCCAGGAAGGAAAGGAAAGATTTTTTTAAAAATGTAAAGCATCTTAAGAGAGTTTTAATAAAGTCTTTGCAAACTTATTGGCAGTTCAGTAGAGAACACTCAAGGATTTAATTTTAATACATGCTAATGGTTCTGAAGTGGTACAGCATGAAGTCACCAGGAATGCATGTCCCCACACTGAAAACAGATGCCTAATTGTGCAAATTACATTTATCATCAATACCTGATGCAGGTATTGCAGCCTGATGGGGACCAAAGATACAAGTCAGTGATCCAAGTGTTGGGTATCAGCACTGAATCCCACAATACAATTTCAAGAATAGACACACAGAATCATAACATTTGCTTCTAAATACATTTCCTTTACTACCTGGCTGGAAGTTATAGTGTTTGTACTTTCTTCATTTTTAAATCAACAGTAGTATAAGCAAGTAGTTTCACAGCTTTGGTCTCAGCAAGAACAATTTGAGCACTAGATACGATTTCAGGATCTCTGTGGCATATGTTTAATCCTCGATATGTAGGTTTTAGCATCCAAAGTCAAACAGCGTTTCTGAGATTAGGCCCTGGAGAGAAGGAGACAAAGAGCAAGATAAAACAAGCTGAAGGGTTCATCAGCCCAAAGCCAGCGGTGGGTGAAGGTGGGATTTTGAGCAGTGAGTTGCTTTCTTCTAAGCATCTGCTAAGACTGAGGGCACTGATTGAACACAAACATGTTTGAACGGCTGCTCTGACTACAGTAATTAGTCCTACAGTTGCTGCATGCAGGTGTTTAATTATCAAGGTCCCGCTAGCTACATGCTTTTATTAGATTGGCTTTTTCCTTTTGTGGCCTTTCACTGATGTGTGTTCAGACTTGATGGGGATGGTACCCTTGAGAGAGCATGTTTTTGATCTTCAGGCTTTATTCCAGCCATCCAAAGCAAGCAGAGTAGAACAGAACGGGTCTCAGGCATCATGCACCCCAGGCTGAACACGCCGATGAGAGCCAACAGACTGTGCAAACGAAGGTTACTCACTAAGGCATGTCCTGAGGGAGATGGAGATCCCTGGTAGCTTCTGTCTCCCAGGACACACATCACCTTTACCCAGGCATGCCAAGATTGGGAATACAGTTTTTCTTCATTCAGTACAGCACCTAAACCGTGTGCACTCTGCCAAAGCAGTTACAAAAATTTAGGGTTTCACTTTGTCTCGAAACCTCCAGAAGGACAAACTACACCAAAAAGATCTTTGCTAGTTCCCATAAAACAAGCTTAAATATATAATCCTTTGGTTTACTGCTTTAAACAGTCTCTTAAGTGTCTTAAAAAAAAAACTTGGAGCGCCTTCTTAAACAATCATTTGTAGTCAGCTTCACATTTCTTTGCAGGAAGCACAAAATTCCTGTTTCAATGTTGTGAACAAAACAATCTTCATGCTGAGACTGACAACTCAGTGGTTAAAGACTGGCACAACCACCTTCACTTCCACAGCAAAAATAAACAATTGTTTATGTGGTTTGTTACTCTCTCCTCGGGAGGGCAGGTGATTTGAAAGAAACAGAACTTAGATTTGGGCCAATAGAGTAAGCAATATTCTTAAGCATTTCTGCAAATGAAATCCAATGTTAACTAGCATCTGTGACCGCTCTTTATTTGCTCATCCCTCCTTCCTTCCCTTCTATAAATGCTGCTAGTGACCACAACTGAACTTCTGAGACCCTTCCCCAGGGATTTATTCCCAAGACCAGCAGGAGTACACTTCCCTGAAGACATTCACACCAGCAGTTTCAGCACTAAATGCATCATTTCCATCAGAATTTATATAAAGATATTTAGCCCATCTTTAACTGATGGGACATCCAGCACATCCAACAGTAAGTTGTCTCCTTAATTACCTTCGCTGTTAAATCTTGCACAACACACATTCCCAAAAATCTGTTGCGAGAGATGGCACCTCAGCGCGATGTTATCCCCTGAACCAGCTTCCTCACTGCTGCGGGCTGAACATTAATCTTCCGACCCAGTGCTCTCCTCCTTCTGCACAGATTCAGCAAAACTGACTGCCAGCAGTGGTCAGAAGCACTGAATGGTAAGAAGCATTCAAGCTCTTTCACAGTTTGCAAGTTGGCCAAACAGCTATTCTCGCACTTCTGTGTGAAGTTGACAGATCAGATGGAAAAGCCCAGAACACTGACACTCAGCTTACCCTTCCCCACCAAGTATTTATAGCAAAGTTACGAGCCCCCCTCACTGTGTGCACAAGAACATTGTAGGCATTTTTATCAAATGAAGACTGTCAGTCAAGACCAGCTCTTGATCTAATGGGAACTAATACAGGGAAGCCTTACAAACTGAGCTATGGAGGAGGCCAAACCTGGAAACTTGGCGCCTCTGTCGCTGGTATGAAGTTGGGTGTAGAGCTCTGAGCACCTGAAGCCCACGATGGATGGACACCTAACCTACACCCCATGCCCACCACTGGCAGCTTCAGGGTGCCCTGGGATGCCAAGGACAGAAGGATCCTCTCCTGGCTGCCATGGCTTGGCCCTCAGAGACCTCAGGGAGATGGTTAAGGAAAGCTGGGGCATAGGTCTCCTCTCAACAGCCATGACATTGTGTCCAAAAGCTGTTCATTCAAAACCTTCTGCTAGAACTATCCTAACCATAAATAAAATCCAAAACCCACAATTGTGTGTACAGTGTTGGCTTTACAAAGCTACAACAGAAGCACTGAAGGCTGCAGCTTTTGATTTACTCTTCGCAAAACAGGAACATCACCTGGTGCTAGGAAGGGCAGAGTACACCCGTGAGTATTCCCACGAGGCTGAAGCAGATGCTGCCACAGATTTGCTCATCCTTACTACCCAAATTTGTGGACAAACACAAGAAATATATGAAACGCATCTGTAGAAACATCAGGATCAAATCTGCAGAGCACACAAGAGGAGTGCTGGGTTTACACCTCGGACCAGCCCAGAAGGTGCTTTGTGTCTCCTCTTGCTTCAGCATCAGCCTTCTCTCACAGAGGGATGTCCAGGCACTGTCTGTGCCCAGAGGAGTGTGCTTGCAGATGCCTCAAATGAGAGGCCCTTACACCACCCCTGTGCCCCCAGACCATATATTGGCCATCGACAGGACTGAGAGGAGCAGCATCAGACACAATTTGCCTGAAAATTGCTTTCCATTGCAATAAGGTGCACCACACAAAGAGATTTGCTGGAGGAGTGCATTGGGAAACCTGAGCGGTCAAAGGGCTGAGCAAGGCTCACCCGGACACCCTCTCATCCATGTATGTGGTTACTTCCTGAACATAAGGATTTTACGTGTCCTCGTCCTGTCTCTCCCGATGAAAGCAACATCTCTATCCACAAAGCAGGACCCTTGTTTTTATTCATCAAGATTTCAGAAACAAAAATATAGGTCTGAGCAATTATCCTCGGAGAAAAAGGAACAGCAAAACTGGAATGCATTAGCCATAAATGAGGCAATTAAGCCTAACCTTTGCTAACCTGGCAGGTCAATGGTACAAACAGTATGCCAGGAGTTATTTGGGTCCTATAGATGCCCTTTAAAAAGCCAATTATCTGGAAATGAGTGACTCTGTCAGATGACAATACAGCAGCCCTTCAGAAAGTGCTGGGAGGGCGGTGGGGGGGTCTCTCCGCCGGGCCCACATGCAGCTTTCCCGTATAATTGAACGGCTCTCACTGTTCCGAGGAAGGCAAAGGTTCCTTTCAGCGTCAGGTCTTCGGAATTAATTACACCACCTCTTACCGGGGAACGGTAGGGCACGTTTGCTCGGATGCTTATGTCAACACACGAGTAGGTTTATAAGACGTAGGGAAAAAAAGTACAAAAGCAAAACAGCAGAAAAAAAAAAAGAAGGGACACAGCAAGCTGTGTAAGAGCGTGCCAATTCTCTCAAAAACGCCAGGGTGAGGTGAAACACGACTAGCTGAGCTTGAGTTACTGAAAAAACCAAGCACTGAAATGGCCGTCAGGGCACACAGGCAGACCATAGTCACAGCACAGGTAGGACAGGCATGCCCCTCCGCAGAGAGGTGGGGAAGGGGGAAGGAAGGGCCTTGATTTCAGGTTGGCTTTCAAAACTAAAATACCCATCTAAATGCTATTTCAGAAAGAGCCATCAGTCCCACCCCAGGGACTTCTCCAGGTGACATGGCTGGCCTCACAGCAGGCATCTTAAGGGATTCCAGGTCCAAATATAGATTTGGGCTCAATTATTTTGTCTCAGCCCCATTTTTATATTTTTTTTAAGTCTGTGAAACAAACTAAACCTAGGGAAGTGTTACAAATGATGCTTCAGCTACAGTCCCGACCCAAAACTACACTGCCCCTCTCAGACTCAGTAAGAGGGAACCAGGAAAACCTGAAACGAAGTCAAGGATGTTTACCTGCCATCTTGTCTCCTATCTACTCCCCTCTCTGCTGTCTGACTTACTCTTTGCCCCATTAATCTTACTTACTGACTTACTTAGTCTTGCCCCATTGCCTTGGAGCACCCATTCCATTTGTCCTTCACTTTCCAGCATCCTTAAGCAGCAGGGGCTGCAAAAGTGCACCAGGAAGAATCATCACAAAATGCACCCACCAGCAGAAAAAGGAACAGGACAAAAATCACTACCTGCAGCCCCTGCCAGCAGGAAGCAAAACCCCGGAGAGATGAGCCAAAGCCTCACAGAGACAGCCTTTTAAAGCTCAGCCTTCAGGGTGGCCTGGCCAAATGCTCTGGAAGGCAGACCTCTAAATATTACATCTGTGCATGAAGATAAGCCCTAGGGCCCACCCAGGCAAGCACTGTTTCCACTGAACTGATGAGGCTGCTCACGATCATAAGCACGACAGATATTCACACCACAGCTGGCCACCTTCCTGCATCTCCCCATCTCCAAAGGGCCAGCAGCCTATAGACTATGGTCTCCCCCGGGTACCCACCCCCGCTGCTCCCGTTACATCACTGTAAAGCACAGAGTTCAGCACTATTTTTAACAGTGGTAATATAAAAGGGGTCTGCAAATGAGCAGTGTGGGTACCACCTGCAGGACATGGGCTACTTTAATGCAATATGCAAACACGGTGGGAGCAGCAACACGTCAGGAATTAGGCTGGTGCCACAACCTGCGCTGGCACCAGGATGCAGGCCAGCCGGGCCAGAGCACACATCCATAGGGTATCACCGATGCTCGTACGAGACCATCCGCACTACGCACTGCTCTTGAGGACTCATCTTCTCCAGAACACTTCTCTTCTGTCTGGTGGTTCAGGCTGGTTCACTCCGGCTGCAGCGACACACGAGACCCCCACGGCACGTGAAAAGCCTCTGGAGCGGGAAGAGCATGGTGCTGTCATGGGATTAGGAAACTACATACAGAAGTGCTGTTGCCATGTAGGCTCCTGCCCTTGCGTGCACTTGTCTTCACAGGCCAACAGGAGAGAATATGAAAATCCATAAAACATCAGCGGAGAGCAGGGAGCAATCGGAAAACATGAGATCATAAACCAGTGAAGTACCGCAAAATCATTATATGCTTAACTTTGACACACAGACCGTATGGCTCCAGTTTTGGAAAACAACACACACGACTATCACAGCACCCAGCGGAAGTAAAACAAGCAGCAAAACCAACCACATCCATCAGCTCTGCAACGATCCCTCCCGCCCAAATCCTTTAATAAACATTTATCAGTTTCTCACCCCAAACTCAGATTTACAGCAGTAGACTATTTTCTCCCTCACAGCACACTTCACTCGCCCCCCAGCAGCTACAGGTCTGTACCAGCAGCTGCTCTGTACACCAGCCTCTTACACAGGTGAGCTGAACAAAGAGCATCTCCTCGAGCACAGCACATTTAATGAGCTGGGGTCTCCTAACAGCAGTAAATTTACAATTTTTTTATTTATTAGAGCTTTCAGTACAAACAACTGAAATGCATGGACCATTAGTTAGGCTGCTTTTTTCATTGATTACGTTATCAGAACTCCCTATGGTGATCTGACTACACATTACCCCATGTTCAATGGCAGTAACTGTTGGTGTACCTGACCTGACAATCACAGAGCTTTACAGTTTCTTTTCTACGAAAAAATACCTCCAGAAAAAGCAACCCTGTCGTCCTTCCAATGAATCGTAAGACAAAGAGCACACCGAGCTCTTCTCAGCAACACCAGTCTCCTCTGTTATTAACTTCCCACTCAGCCCACTTAATGCATGCCCCATTGACACCAGACCTCACAGCTTGTTTCTTACAAGTGCTTTAACAAAGTCCTACCAATTCATCTCTGTTCCCATTGCTGGTGTTTTTTTTTTTTTTCCATTTCATTAACTTGTTAGGTCTGTTTTTTCCCCCCATTTATGTTATCACAGCGGTAGTTTTCATACACCTCAAGCCACCTCCTGCTCAGTAATCGCTAAGGTCTCAATGCTGCTGCTGGTCCCATGTTGACTCAGTCCTGCTGAGAGAGCCCAGGACTGGGTCTGCTCGCACTACGGCCTGGACGTGTGCTCCCATCGACTTATAATGGGAAAAGCATTTGTACAGAGGGTAAAAAAAAAACCTACCATCTCGACTTAGCACTTTTGAAATCAATAAGAGCTCTCGCTTAGATCTGACCTTTAATCAAGCAACACAGGACAACAACAAAAAAAAAATCCCAAAGCCCTAAGATTACTAAAAAGAACTGCTAGTAAATCTCAACAGCTTAAGAGAGTCTCTTTGGAAAGCAACAGAAAACGTGGAGGGCAGACCTAAACTAAGTATTTGGCATCACTATAACACTGCGCTGCAAGGCCAGCGGAGCAGTTTCTTATTTGCAGATGACATATTTTAAGTCACCTTCTTTACCCACTTCAAGTAACTGGGTGAAGCTGGAAACGAGATGAAAAAAGGGCAGCTCATGAGTTTTCCTTGGAAAATAAAAACCATGTTTGCTTCCACCTCAAATTAGTTGCTTTTTCAGGACTTGGGAACAAATCCTGTCCTCCTGAAGTCATGTCAAGGGGTTTACTGACAAGCACCAGAAAGATGGCATTCACAGGGCTGTCTTCACGCACATGCCTTCTAGTCTGAGATGTCTCCTCTTCTCTCTGTTCTGCATTCAGTTCAACTTCACTTCGCATGGCAAAAGTGACCACAACAGTTTAGATACACCAGTGGTCTTGCACTTGCACATTAGTGCCCAGCCACAGTTCTCACGAGGTGCTGCACAGACATAAGCTTGATCTCTGCCTCTTCCAAAGACTAACTTTTCAGCCTTCGTACCACTGCTTCCTCAAATCAATCTTTGCCCACAGCACAAGCCTCTGCTGCTGTTTTTCAGGTAGCTTCACATGATGTTCAGGACCCCGCAGACCCTCAGAATCACCTCTCTCTGCTGATTCTACCTGTGCACGACCAGTGCCCACTGCCCCCTCTTTCAGAGCCTGGAGAAGTCATCCTTCTCAGAGATACTTCTTCAGCACCACTATCTGTCTAAACTTACCACTTTATGTTTAACCATCTGAATTCCCTCAAAACATCCTCTATGCTGTCTTTTTTTCTTATAGTCTGCCACAAACGTTCTTCTCCCATTTTGTCCAGTTCCTTAGTTGTGCCTACACGGGATCTGACCAGATCCACACTGACCATAAGGTCTTTCTTACTAATTTAACCCATTCTCACTGTACATTGTTCTTTCACAGCTCACTTCTCCCATTTCTATGTTCCAGCCATTTTAAATCAAAATAAGTTTTTTCCTTCTCCCTTTAAAGGTTTTAAATATTCTTTGTTGATTAATTACATGTTGGTTTCAGTTGCTTTTGGCCAAAGACTCAAATAACAGGTCAAAATCAGCACACTGTAATATTGTAGCCCACTCCCTCTTTCCTAGTTTGTGAACAGGACTTCTTGCTACCATCCTTTCAGCGTACCAACCCATTCCCCATGGCAATTAATGCCTATTTTGGAAGCTTAAAGTCCAGGAAGACCATGTGTGCAGTCAGTGAAAATGAATCCTTCAATCTAGCTGCACACAAACATGCCAGAAGGTACACGGACACTGGTGTTCAACACTCTCATGAAGGAAGATTTTCAGCCTCTCCCTGGAAATCCCAAAGCTTCAGGAGGTACCAAGGAGCCCAGTCACCCGAAAGCACTAAACACATCAAGGCCACGAGCAGCAGGAGGTGCCTCGAGAACCAGGAGAGAGAAAACTGTGGCAAAGAGGAACAGCACCAGAAATAGAAACAACTTTATCTGAAAGGCTCTTAATGGAAAGCAATCCTTAATAGCAGTCCCCACAAATCACGATGTTCCTTCAACTGTCCATGGTGACAATTAGACCAAAGGGAAACTCTTCATACAACATTATAGTTTAGAATTTTAACAAACCTTTGCATTTAGGTCTATGCTAAACCCAGGTTGCCTGGGTTCATACAGAGAGTAATCAAGGAGTTAGTTCTGTTCATCTGTTTGGGTTATTCTTGCCTCACGGTGCTGGAACAGACACTGAATTCCCAACAAAACCAAACGACTGCCAGTTTGTTTCCACACTCAAACTGAAATAAAAACAAGGATGCCACACACTCCTTGTACAGCCTCTACAAAGTGACTCTTTTTCTTGGAACAAGTTACAGTAATATGGACCTTTTAGGGTGGAGGCTCATCAAACAAAAGAATGCAAGGATTATCATCTCCTTTTCTATTTTATGTCACGAAAAGGAAGCCCAAAGGGTTTGCTTTCTTCACTGTAAGACTTCTTTTCATTTAGCACTTTTGTCAACAAAATTTAGGGATGTCAGAAATGTCTCTTCTTTCCTCTGAAACAACGCAGAAATACCAGGTAGAAAATAGGGTTCTGAATGTTTAGTATCCACAGCCTTTATTCCATTTGCCAGGTTTTTAAGATAAACCTATTTCAGAGACAACCTACAAAAGAGAACTGCAAACGGTCTTAAAACAAAGAATCATGCTGCCTCAGTTAACCAGATTTGTTTGCTTATAATGCATGACCCTACTTCTACTCTAATCTTTCATAAAATAATGGGGTAGACAAGATTGCTTTCATATTACAAAATTATCGGAAGCAAAATTCTAGATGTCATTCTAATACATCTTAGAAGAGTAACAAAAAGTCCACCTCTTTTTCCTTTTTGCAAATGATTACATCAAGTCACTTAGGAGCTGCACAATCATTTCCAAATGCCTTCTCTACAACAGGAAGCTTCAATTAAATTACTTATTAAGCCAAATTAATTAAAGTTGCACAATTTCTACACAGATGCACTTGGTTTTGTTCAAGGGAGTCTTACTTGTTCTCAGTCCTCTTTCTAATCAACCCAAGCAAAATCAATATGTGAGAGTTGATACAGCCTGTTGGTAGTTGAAGGATGAATTCCAAGTCATTCAGTTACAGTTAATTTGGAAAAAAACTTTCTCTACTACACAAAGCATACCCAAATTGCCATTTGCTCTTATCTGAGAATCGATCGTTTGACTTGATGACTGGAAGGGTAGGGGGATACATCCCTTCACGCTACAGTATTAAATGACTAATTAATCTTTTCCAGGTAACATTTTAAGTGAGGAAAAGAAGAAATTAGATCATAACAACTCGCCAGAGCTTGAGGAAAACCTCCTGTCCCACAAAACGGCCACAGCTGTTTAACCGACACCGTGAGCTCCCAAGAGCCACTCCACACAAGGCCTAACCCAAAAAGGTTTGCCGTAGTTTTGACTCATTCTCCCTCTCTTCCCACTCACATCCCACTGGCTTTTCTAAGCGTTTTTCATTTGGTTCTCCCATTCAACAGTTCTTTCAGGTTCTCCTTGTGTCTCCTACATTAACTCCTTATCCCCTTCAAATCCTCTCCTGTCCTTCTCTCCCTTTGTCTCCTGCCTTCTCTTGGTTCCCTCCCCATCTTTTTTTCTCCAAGTCCATTCCCAGGCACTGGTAAATGTGACTGTTCAGCAGTCAAGCAGAAAGGGAAAACCCAGGCACCAAGGGAACCTTACTGCTTAGGCCTAACCTGAAATAGACTGACACGGGAGCAATTAGAATGCAATTTTATGTAATAAGATGATTTATTCATTAGTACAAGGCAGGGATAAAAGCTTACGGCTGATGAGAGAAGCAGGTTTGTTACAGCTGTCAGTTCCACCAGCAAAATGTATTAGTCATTTAATTTCTTTTTTTTTTTTTTTAAACACCAAAAGCATCCTATAATTATGTGTATGTGCCCTTCCTTATAGAAGGAGGTTTTGCACAGAGTTCTTTATTTTCATAATGAAACAGCAACAATTAAAGTGTCATGAAATGATCAGTCTGTCAGTGAGTTTGATTGACCCACGTATTACCAAAAAACACACATTTTTTTAAAAATATAATAGTAAGATCTTGGACTCAAAACACCTATCTGCTTCTCCACAGTAGGAAGGTTAATAAGCATCAGGTACTTCACACACACTCTTAGCCAAGAGATCTGTACAAAGATTCAGACGGTTTCTTTCCAAGGACAGCTGCATTAACAGGAGTCACCTCTCATTTCTTTCCTGCTTTCAAAGCAATTTTAGCATAGAAGTCTGAGTACCAACACCTAAAGCACTTCTGAAGTTGGCTTTCCAACCAACGCTGATAAGTCCCAGCAAAGGATCACCATGAATAACATCTCTACCACTGATGGCATGTGGACCAGAACCTCAAGGTTTTGGTTCATCATCTGATACACCAGCCCACAAAGCTTTCTGTAGAAAGTGAGAGCACTCAGCTTTGTCTCTCAGTGATCATGACAGGAGAGCACCCTCCCCCTTTGCAGTAGCTCCTGTGCTAAATTCTCATCAGATGGGAGCACTCAAAGCCTGCCCCATTCCTATCTGCTGGAGAACAATGGGAACACTTGGACTTCAGAAAAGCCATCCCTGAACACAGACTCAGAACTCGGTGGGACTGAACTGGCAGGAAAAATGTGGAGGAAGGATCCTTGCCCGGTACCAAGTCTCCTGGGTCATTCCAACCGCCCCCTACTTTCCCATCTGCCCTCCAAGGACTTTGTATTCTTCAGATACAAAATTATGGACCAAGCACAGAAGAAGGGTGCTATCAAGCAGTGCTGGTGATGGTTTGCTTTAAGATTCTCAACCTGTATGGACCCACCACTGTTCCTGCTATTCACCACTCAGCAGAAGAGTAGAGAACATCATTACCATCATTTTGTTGTTATGGGGGGAGGTGGGTTGGTTTGTTGTTTCATGTCAAACCTCAGTAATTACTTTGTACATTAGTATGCATGGCCATGTTAATATTTCAGACAATGAGATTAAATCTCTGGGACCCAACCTGTAGGAGAACAAATCATCTATGGCTGGTAGAAAGACATCACACACTGAGCAGAGTGATGCCTCAGATTGGAAAAAAAAAAAAAAAGGTGACATGTGAGAACAGGAAGGTCCCCTGGGAAGCAAGGGAGAACAAAGAAGACTAAGTTCCATCTGTGGATTTCTCAGTGCAAGAGAGCCAAGTTGGATGAAGGCCGAGGCAACAACCCCAACTTGGATGGATTTTGGACTGCTTTGATATGTGGCCTAGGTAAGTTGCTAAGAAAATAATATCCTCTTTGAAGGAAGAGTGTGAAGTCTAATTCAATCGGCAGAGCAGCTGCTGCATTGGGGAAGAGAGCTGTGATAGCTGGGTTATACAAAAAAACCAAACAAACCAACCACAACTGTAAAGAACTTAAACACCTTCTTAATTCTGTTTTAAAAGACTCAGCTTATTAAATTCTGTCCTTAATTGTGCTCCTTTAGTGAAAGAAAGGTCAGAAAAAGCAATACTTTAAAAAAAAAACCACTAGTATCTTCCTGGTGTTACAAACCCCATTTGTAGCACCCTATTCTGCAAGGAGACCTCATCCCCCACTGGAAGGAAATAATCCATCACTATAACATATCAACCTTGCAACACTATTCAAGCAGCAGGTGTACACCCTGGTGGAGGGGGCATCTGCCTCTAAACATCAGAAGCAATACACAGAAAGAAATAATGAGGACTAGTCATAAAGCCCACATGACACTTTGTTCCGTACGTTATGAGAAAGCATCAGTTACAGAAGGGAAGGCGGTGGTACAACATGGGAACAGACCGATGCTTTGCACCGACCACGGTGAGCAATGCGACCTGCAGCCCAGATGGGCCCCCAGGGAAGAGATTTCTCAGAAAAAAACACATTCATTTCAGCTTGGACCTACCTTTCGTCACGGCTGACTCTACACTCATCACTTAGGAGAGCACACCCGGGGCATTCTTACAGTGCATTGCACTGTTTAGAGACGGGAAAGTGTTCGCTCACGTAGCTCGCTGCAGACTTTGTCCTGAAGCAGTTTCACTACCCAGAGGATTTAATCTCTCATTTTTTCACTTGCTTTTTAGCTTAAAACGGCATACCTTTCTAAACAATTCCCAGATACATTTTCCAGTTCCTGTATTCTCCAAAAACCTCTATTTGACTCTCGGTCTCACAGTGCACTGGCCAGGACAGAATACTACTATCCAGAAGTGATTACACAAGATGCATACACAAATCCCTCAAATATTAAATGGCAGCTTTGTACCTTAATGTCACTTTCTGATCCTCCTTAGCACACACTCCTGGCCTTCTAGGGAGGAAAGCACTAGGGATGTGCACAGTCTGGAAGAGTGGAAAGGCTGCAGCTCTTCACCTGAGAGCACCAGCTGATGGCTGTGAGAAACATCCTCCTGAAAATTTAAGCGGGAAGGATCTGCTCCACTGTCTCACCACACAGCAAAGGGAACACTCGATGGATCCAAGGTTAGAACCTGAAAAGATTCAAAAAGCAGACACTTTTTTTTCCATTCAGTCTCAGCTTCTACCAAAGATAACTAAAGACAGATACAGAATTAGACACAACTTCCAGTGAGCTAAAAAACAGGAATTAAGTGCCTGGGGTTACCACAACTCCCAAGTAAGTTTCATTAGTGTCCTCTTTTGGGCTGGGATAGAGTTAACTTTCCTACTAGCAGTTGATACAGTGCTGCGCTTTGGATTTAGGATGAGAATAATGTTGATAACACACTAATATTTTTAGTAGCTGTTAAGCTCTCAAGGCCTTTTCTGCTCCTCACACTGCCCCGCTGACCCCAAATGACAAAGGAGGGGGATGCTCAGACTGATGGCGCTTGTCTCCCCGAATAACCATCACACATGATGGAACCCTGCTCTCCTGGGGGTGGCTGGACACCTGCCTGCCCACGGGAAGCAGGGAATGAGCTCCTTGCTTTGCTTTACTTATTAAACCGTCTTTATCTCAACCCGTGAGCTTTCTCACTTTTACTCCTCTGATCCTCTCCCCCATCCCACTGAGGGGGAGTGAGCAAGTGGCTGCGTGGTCCTGGTCACCGGTTAGAGCTAAACCATGACAATTAAGGTGACACAGATTCCCATTCCATAAGCAGTTATGACTTTGGGGTTTTTTTTTGCTTTCCTTTAAGACCAGGGATCTAGATCCAAGGTTTGTCACCCAAGACTTGAATGTCTCATCTGGAAGCCAATGTGTTTCCCTTGGTTTGGTACAGAAGTAAGATATGCCTTCAAAGCAGTCCCTGTGGCAAAAGCATCCGACTCTCAAAATATTTCAGAAATGATCTTCTGCTCTATGAGGTGCAAAGCATCCGGCTTCTAAAGTCAGCAGGTTCTGTGGCAATAAACTGACAAAACAAGTCATCTCCAGGGTCAGCAGTGCCAGTGCCTTTCTGCAGAGATTAGCTGTGCGTGCCTGACAGTGTCATAACTCAGGACAATTAGTCAGTTTACAGCAGCCTTAAGCATGTTAGTCTGAAGACACAGATGCATGAATCATAAAGAGGCTCTTTTAGGAAAACATCAGTACAAACATTTCTACTCTCTATATAAAAAGCACTACTGTTTAAAAGTTTACGGTGCTGATATGCACCTTAAGAAGTGACAAAATACTGCACTGAGGACGTACTGTAAGAAATAGTGAAGATAATCTGCAAACATTCAAACATCAAAGGAAAAATCCAACAAAAGCAGGACCATGTCACGCTGGTTCCATAAACGAATTAGTAGAGAGAATTAAGTGGTATACACCTTTGGAGAGACTTGGTTTATTAGAAATCTTTGTTCCAGGTTAGTGATACAGCCCGAAAAATTTATCTCCCCTTCTCTCACAGGTGGTAGGATCCAGCATGAAAGCAAACACTTTTCCTGAAGCGAACAGGTAAGACGCTGAATTGCACTGAGAATAAATAGCCTCCTGCATGTGTCAGGCAAGGGTACTGTATGTACAGCTATTCATTCAGCTGCACCGAGGCTTTCTCTACCTGTGCAGCAGTGAAGGTACTGCCTGGACTGAGGCAGCGTCCAGGGGCTCCCCTCGGGCTCTGAGATTTGTTACGCCACAGCAGAGGCTCACACACAAAAACATTCTGCACCTGTTTTTCTAAACCGGGTGAAATAAAGGGGGAACAAACAGTAAGTGAAGGGAGAAGACAGACTGAAAGCAAGAGAGAGGCGATTGCAGGGTCTTACTGCATATAAGGCAACAGCAGCTCCAGATTGGAGCACACATTGAACCCATTATCTCTAGCTGCTGCTCAGTCTGGCCAGGAGTCTAATTTCTGATGGATATCACAGAAAAAAGTTGCTGTAAATCTCTGTATTCAGATTCACTACAAGCACCCAAATCTCCCACTGAAATGCCCACATCAGTGCCCGTACATCACCCTCTGTCATTCAAATGACCAAAGATCTTCCTTTCAGTTTAATGACATCAAGTATTTTTAGATTCATACTTGCCACCAACATAGCCTAAAAGTTACCAAAATGACACCATTTGCACGTGCAAAGTACTTACACACCCACACAGCTCTGCAGGTGCACGACAGGACATTCAAACACCTCATCCTAAGCGTTTTGTCAGGGATTTTACTTTTCCTGAGGCGCGGGTAGAGCAACCTGCCTGTGCCAGGCTGAAAGACCTCTGGAAGACCAGCAGGGAAGGTGATCCTTTCCCTCTACTCAGCACCACGGACTCCTCTGGAGCACTGGATCCAGTTCTGGGCTCCCCAGTACAAAAGGGACATGGACATACCGGAGCCAGTGCAGCAAAGAGTCGTGAAGATGGCTGCGTGGACTGGAGCATTTGCTCAGCCTGAAGACCAGGTTCAGGGGTGATCTTATCAAAGAGTATAAATACCTGATGAGAGGGTGTAAGGAAGATGGAACCAGACTCTTCTCAGTGGTGTCCACTGAAAGGACAAGAAACAAAGGGCACAAACAGAAAATTCTATTTAAACATAAGAAAAAGCTCTTTTTATTATAAAGGTGGTCAAAATCTAGAACAGATTACCTGGAAAGGTTTGCTGTCTCTATCAGTGGAGATATTCAACACCTAATTGGGCATGGTCCTGAGCAACTTGCTTGGAGCAGGAGGTTGGACTAAACAGTCTCCAGAGGTCCTTTCCAACCTCACCCATTCTGTGATTTTGTGACATGCTGGTTCTAAGTGTTCGTCTAATATTTAAACAAGCAAGCGGAGCCCAAGTCAGGGAGAGTAAGTACATAATTGGATACGCAGGCTAAATCAATTTATCACAAATTTATATATTTTTTAGATTTTTCTTCTCATAGCATGTTTATAACATATATCTTTCTACCCACACATTTGTGCCAGCTGTGAGGTCTGCTCTGGCACGCCCCAAGTTGTTCACATCATCTTGCGGGATATTAAATTAAAATGTCAGCTTTCAGATTAGATACATTTGAGTGCCTTTCCATATCTTTGTCAACAGCGGAGTTAGGAGACAAAGATTTGGATGCAAACAGGCTTTGCCCTAACATTTACTGACTCCTGGAGAAGAGTAACTGAGTTGAGTCACAGCACAAAAAAGAAGCCAATGCAAGCACACACACACGTGTGGTTTTTTATCATCACCCCCCAGGTGTTGCACTTATTTCACACAGCAACACTTTGAGAAAGTAAGAGGATGCAAACCCCTCCCTCCTTGTTACAGAAACATACTTGTTAAAGAAAAAGATTTAAAGGTGTCAGCATCTGGAGAAATTGGATCTCTGACAAGGTGATCCACGGATCCAGGTGGCCAGCTAAAGGCCTGATGCTGTAATAAGAATGTTCTCCATCCTTTAAGTGACCTGTTAAAAAAAGTAAGGCTTGAGTAGACACCTGAACATGAACAGAAAAGTCTTCTGTGTTGCTAGCTAGCACATGAAGTGATGCAGCCCTGTAAAATTGTACTCAAAGGAAAAATACCCAGAAAACATCCAGTGGGGTCAAGGGACTCAGTGCAAAAGATGACAAGATTAAGCAAGACAACACGCACAAACTGCATATTGAAAATCAGATTGAGGTCAATCATTACATTAATGAAAGTAGAACAAGTCCTTTTCCACCCTGCTCCTGCATGGGGCAGAACGTTCCGTGGCATGGAAGAAAGTGCACAGTTGATGCGAACTCATCCATTAACTTCATCTGAAGACGCCACTGAAACATCCAAAATATGTCATTGTCATTGGTCCACAAAGTTCCACTTCCACAAAGAGCAAGCTCTCAGAAATATGCCCCAAATTAAACAGTAGCTTCTTGTTTCCTTTTTCCCTTTGATTTTACATGCATTTCTTCAAATGCTTGGCTTATCATGAAAGAGCTTTTTTCACACTGTGTAACAGTGCAGACCTCCTCTCCATGCTGATGGAGGCTGTCCTGTGTCAACACGTACCACATGGCAACAGGTAGATCAGTAGTAACTTTCGAGAAGGAGACTTTTCAGCCCTAAACATGATGCCCCCTGCCTCTCATTCCAAACACATACTTTTCTTCCTGGTTTCTGTTAAAGGCACATAAATTTCCATCATCCTTTCAGTTATTTAAACTTTTTTAAAAGGCTACAAGAAACTCTATAAGAATACCATTTCAGCTTGAGTTTCCACCAAGAAACACTGGCTGACTAACAAAAAGCCACCAAATTCACATGACACATTGCCCAGATGTGTTTATACTGGACCTACAGCTTTCCTATATACTCAGGAGAAACTGATTTTAAGACTTTGTCATTTCCTGGAAAATATTTCTCATGCATATGTGATTTGGGAATTACTACAGGAGCCATATGTTAATGCTGTAGTCCAAAAGAAAACGCACATGCTTTAATCCATACTGTTCTGCTCTGGGTGAGCAACACAACATGCACATCACTCCTGTGCAGAATTCTTGCCAACACCTTCATCCTCCACCAAAATTACATGTCCTAGGTCAACACGTTGATTTAAAAAGCAGAGGAACAGAAGGCACTCGGCCTCCTCATCACACAGCCGTTGCAAAGCTTTGAGTACACAGCAGGGGAAACAGTGACACTGGTCCAAGTTCACCAAACCACTAGAGATGGCCGTTTCAATCCACCTCCACTCAACAAAGCCTTCAGACACAGACTTAAGCACTTTCTTGATGTAAAATCTTTCTGATGAGGTGGCAAAATACTGCACATTCAGAAAGAGAGAGCTGGGAGACATGGGAGGGATTAGTCTATACCTTGAGCTCACTGCCTGTGGTGGACTTAGAGCAGTGGGACATACTCTAAACTTAGAACCATTTCTAGGGTCACATCAGATAACCAAACCTCTTCCGAGAGAAATGCTACCCTGATCGCACGGATGCAGTGAACAGAAGAACGTTTGGTGCCGAGACAGTCTCAACAAGTGAGCTGTGAGAGAAGGGACACTTTGGTTTCTATTTACTCAGTTTAATCAGTGCAGAGTGAGGTGGGTTTCTTTACCTTCTCTTGGTTCAGGATTCCCCCTGGACTTTTAATTTCAGGCTTCCTGAGAAAGAGGTTAGCAGCAGAAATTCAGCATGAGCTAATGGTCCAAAACATTCTACAAATTGAATCTCTTCTGGAACGCTTGGTACATCATTCCCTTTAAAAAACAAGTCTGCTTGCATCATATTCTGTGTATTTTTTTTTTTTTTTCACAATACTCCTACCAGGGAGAGCTGAAAAAAAACAGGAGGTGTATTTCTCAGAAGTTCAACTCCTTCTGCTGCTTATTCCTCCACCTGAATGCAACTGTGACTAGATCATCACAACTACTTCTGCTGTAGAAGCACAAACAAGCCAAACAAGCACAGCAGATGGGGAATCAACAGCAGATGATGACCTGTAGAGAAAGAAATCCATTTTCATCACTGGGTACCATTTGTAAAAAAAGAAGATATATAAAAATAGGATAGATAGGATTTTGGTAACCTCTCTCCAGGGACAAAGACAGTCGAAAGTTGAAGCAGAATTTTTGGGAGGTGGGGGGGGTCTCATATGAATACTGATCAAAACGCAGCATCCTGCCCAGCCCGATGACAATTTACCAGCTGGTGGTGTATTATCTGACAGCTCTTCCCCCACGGCAGATTAAACGTATAGGCAGCATACTCTAAATAGAATGTTTCCCAACAGGATGAGACATCCGTGGGTGTTTTCAGCCTTGTATCCAAACAAAGCTTGGTGTCTTACTAATCATATACCCATAACATTCTGGCCACAAAAGAGAGTTACTGCTTGCAGCAATGCATCTGACAACTAGCTAAGGACAACAGGCCTCTGTATAAAATAAATTAAAACACTTCAAAATGGATTTAGAGATGTAGTGAACAAGACTTTGCAATTGATAAAGCGTTTGCTCAAGTCCTCCTTGCAGGCAGAACCTATTACTCTGAGTGCTGCAGGTCTCTGCAAATGTCAAGCTGCCTTTGGTACAGAGCAAGTCGTGTAGGCAGCTTCCAGTGATGAGAAAAGGCCAGCCAATTCTTAAGATTCCTAGGGCTGGAACTGCAGACGCATCTCAATTGCATGCAGTTAACCTAGGTCTCCTTTCCCTGCCATCTGCAAAAGAGAGATTCTGACCCAGGTTTCTACCTTTTAATTTACCCAATTCAAGGTACTCCAAGTTCAATTTTTTCTTGATGAAACCATCCTTTCTGATAGTGATGGCTTAAGGCAAAGTAATACATTAAAAAAAAAAAAAAAAGACAATGCATGTGTCATTTCTGCCAGACAGTTTGCCTTATCTCACTGGAGTACTGGAGGCTTCAAGCCTCCCTTAGCCCTGCATTCCAGTGCTTAACTACGCTGAATTAGAATGCTTCTTTCCCTAATGTCTAACCTTAATCCCCAAAGGGCAGAAGTAGTAACAACTCCATTTTATTCATCTCTGTTCCAGGCTCTTACCTCTTTGAAGACTTAAACCCCACCCTTTTCTTTACCCAAGTCTTTTTTCTAGCTTGTAGATCCTGGTTTGTAGACCTTTGACTTTCTCATACCCCTCCCTGAACTCTCTCTGATGAGTTTTAATTCTTTGTTGATGCGTGATGTCCAAGTCTGGAAGAAGTACCGAGGTCAAGACAAAGGGTATCCCCATTATTTTGCTGAAAAAAACAGCTAGTAAGTCACTGGAGATGTTTTAAGTCTCAAAAAATCCTATCTTCTCGTTAAATGAAAGCTAGGAAGCAGCAATACTAGAGGAATCTACGCACACACACCAGAATGCATAGAGGAGTGCATACATATACAGGATAGTTTCACCTGTCCTCAACACTGGACAGACACACGGCAGAAGGGGAGCCTCCAAGCATTTTATAAAAACAAGGTTTAACTCAGTGAAAAGTGCCACCTTTTCGTAGCACACTATAATTATATCGTTACTTTGTCAAGCCTGTGCCTACAGCCAATACCTCAGCACTTTAAGACGTTTACCTTAGCATAAGACTGGAAGCTTAACAAGAACTGAGTTTACTGATTTTATAATAAACAACCACAGGTACAGAGATGCTACTCGTATATTTATATGCACGTAACTTGTTTCTCCTCACCACACTGACTCCTGAAAAAGCAATAAACATTACTAGAGCAAATTCATTCTCCTGATTAATGCAAAATCTGATTTAGTAATGCATCTCTACCTACCTACCTATCTATATAAAGACTGATCCTTTCTGCAGAGCTTTTCAAACTTCAAAATGAAGTTAGGTAGGCGGTAGGTACTGTTGCTGACATGGCACCTAAAAAGAAGGGACATTCCAAAACAAATCACACCACTTGAAGACTTTAAACTGAAGATGAACCCACAGAGAGTTATGAAAAGATTACTTTTTCTCTAATTAAATTAGAGACATCAACTGTTCAAGGGCCTGACAGTACTTCTGTAGTAGCACTGACTTAACATTAAGTAAATGCCGATTGCTTCCTGCTTACAGCAGCCCGGGATCACGCTGTGTCTGCCCACTGATCTACGGTGGTCGGTCACCTTCAGCAAATGAACAAAGGCCTTTAAAAACAATTTGATCAAAGCATAAATTTTGGGTTGAGGCAGTGGGCATTTGGTAATCTAAATGGCTTAATCAGCGGTGCTCCAGCAAAGCACGGGAAGTTGTTTTGCAGATTTAGGAGGTCAGAGGGACAGATTTACTACGTACCCTTAGGAACAATCAAACCTGCACTCTCTCCTACGACTGGGGTGAGACAATTCTGCCACCTTACTGTTGAGCTGGTGATCTGATGACACACTAAAAAAAGAAACGAATAGACTTATGAATCATAAAATGCTACTAACTGCAGCGGATGATGAAATTCATGACTCAGGCTACTAAGATTACCATGTTCCAAATTATACTACTTGCATTTCTTTTATGTATTCCTTTGCAGCTAGTGTAATTTGTAGTTACCATCAATTAAATGACAGTCATAAATGGAACTTCTAAAGGATAAAAAACGAATCGTGATGTTGAGCCAAAAAGCAAATAAAAATGTCAAAAGATTAACTTCATAAATGCCCAGAGGCATAGTATTAAGATACTAACACAACATGCCGGTCTGTCAGTACGCTCCGACTAGAAAATGTTTTACATTTTCAATAAACCAAGTTCAGCCTTTTGACCCATCTCACAGCACTCACAGCCTGTTTCGTGCCACCGTACTCTTCCAAAGGACTAAAGCGGTAACTTCTAGAGTTAGGACCAGCAGGAAATAATACTGCCACCTATGCTTTGAAATAGCACATGGGTGGTATGTATAGACACAATCAAGTACTCTTCAGATGTGCTGCACATTTCTCAAGCTTCCTATCAAAACCTGTCTTCTTTCAGAGAGACTTTCACTGAAGCAGAAGTACCCAGGAAGGAAAAGGTGGTGTTCAAAACTCAAATCAGTGGTACCCACTCTCTCCCTGAGTTCCCCACACTTCTGTCTCCAGAAGTGGGAACAGATGATTATAAGTAAGAGTGAGGTTTTTTTGATCCTATCTTTAAAGATCAGCTGCTTCCCTAGTAAAACAGTGGGACAAGATGCAGCACGCATCCAGACGAGGCTGGAAGCCTATTATTAAGCTGGAGGAAAAAAGGCTGCTCTGTGACAAATCACTACAGCGTACCCAAATGATCAGCCTCACAGTTTATTCACGTGAGCAGCCTCGTTACTCGCAAACAGCAACAGCATAATCACAGAATCACAGAATTGTTGGAGTTAGAAGGGACCTTCTAGAGATCATCTAGCCCAACTCCCCTGCCAAAGCAGGATTGCCTAAAGCACATTACTCAGGACTGCGATAACTGGTGTTAAAACAACGGTGTCTCCAGAAGAACACCAGCACTAAACCATTCTCACCTTCTACAACAGCGGTGTTCACAGAGACAATATAAGGAATTAAGTACTGAAATATAAAGGCTGTTGATTCATAGTGACTGAACGGTGAGGCCCTGACAGCAAAAGATACCCTAAGAATTTAACAGCTTTGCAGATACAGGACCTTCAAAGGTCCCTTCCAACCCAAATCATTCCGTGATACTATGATAGCTTGAAACGTGTCCAGACACTACAAAATTCAATATGCAAGTAAAAATTTCATCATTTCACAAAAAAAATTTACACAAAGGTGCAGAGAAAACAGGTAGTCATAGTAGCCAGCCCTTGGGCCAATGGAGAAGTTAAAAACAGACAAAAAAAAGATTCCAACTAGGTTTAAAAAAAAAAAAAAAAAGAAACAAACAACTTTACAAAGGAAAGGTGACAGTTGGAAGAACAAATGAACAACAGCTCCACCTCTTACTGGCAAGATAGAGGATAAAAATTACAGGCAGACCGATGAGCTTATGACAACTGCACACCCGCAACATGATGAATGTTGGCAACAACAACCAGCCTTCAAAAAGAGGCTGGCATTGCTTTTGTGGAATCATTTTGACAGTTATCTTAAATTAAGAGAAAGAAGAAAAGTTGCTATGGAACAGATCTGCATTTCCCAACAGCAGACTTTACACAAAGTCCTATGAGGGGAAAAAAAAGAAAAGGGGGGGGGTGTCCAAAAAAAAGCACTTGCAGTTCCAGCAGCCTCCACCTGCATCTCCTGGTATCAAGGTCAGCAGCCTTTTACTTTGGAGTATTCACTCAGCTTTTATCATAGTAGCTGGACCAAAGCATCTTCAATATCTTCAATCTATTTGCTCCAAAGGAATTCTCCTGGTTTCTCTCCTGAGGGAGGCTGGACTAATAACCCTCCAAGTTGTGCTTGCTACACACACTTGTGTGGCACAAGGCTTCTTGCCTGTTTGTTCTGTGTCTCAGCTGGTAGGACTTGCACGGCTTGCAGTTTACCACTGTTCATGCAAACACAGCATAAAATTTTGAAGTGTTCTAATTACCACTTAAAAATCCTTCTATTGAACCTCAAGACATTTGCAAGGCTGTCTACTGGGTACATAACTCTTACATTCTCCTTCAAGAGCTGACCCTGTGTCTAGTCAACTCCTGCCTCGGCAGGGCAAGGTGGGGAAGCAGGCAATAACTTACCCCACCACAGGGTACGTAAGGCAACACTAGTAAGAACTTGCATTTTATGGATTTTCAGGTTCCAGCAATGCCACAACAGAGAAACCCGATTACCAGAGTGAGGACAGGGAACAGAAGAAAAGTTCTCAAGCAGTTGGCTAGACAGAGAAGCTGCAGCAATGCATGAAGGACTGGGTAAGCGATGGAGAGGATATTCTCCATCTTCCCTCAGCCCTTGGAAATAACTACATGCAGCCACACACTGACTGCAAGGCCATAACTTTAACAGTACAGGCAGCCTAGGCCACATCTAGGAGAAGAGAAAATGCAAGACACACCTGGTAAGGGCAAAACCCGCTGTTGAGTCATCTGGAGAAATAGTATCTTGCATCTCAAGTCCCCGAGGCTCACACACACCATCTTCTTCCACCTCAAACAAGGACTCTTTCTCCCGAGCTGTCAAGTCTGTCAGCCCCCAGTATCCTGACACCAGGCGGTACAGGTACAGCTCTTGGCTCTGCTGAAACAGCAGGCCACAGAGTCAAAAACAGAGATCAGAAAGAAGCCAGAAGGCTCTTAAACTGACAGATTAAACTCACAGTACTCGGGCTACCATCAACTTCTGCTTGACCACACGACCAATCGTTAAGACTGCAGGAAAAGTTGAAAAGCTGGAAGCTTGCAAGTGAAGAACTGCGTGTGGGGGAGTTTTGGGAAGCTTTCCCAGCTCTGCCGTACAGCAAGTGGAAGGGGGTCCTGCCCACCGGCCTCAGGCAGCTCTAACTGGCTCCTGGCGTTGCTGGTCCTAACAAACACAAGCCAACATCACGTCTTCAAACAGAAGAGCAAGTCTTGTTTCCCCCTGCCTACCCCTAGCACACCTTGCAGCTCTAACACACGGACGCCAGACAAGAGAGATAATAAAAATATATTAAAAAAAAAAAATTCCAATTCAAACGGTTTTAACTTAAGAAGATGCTTCTATGTGGTGTGATCTTGATATATTAAAGCCCCGAAACCTAAAGCTGCCAAAACCCAGCTCCAACACCCGAGCCCCTGTGTCCCCACCACAGTGCAGGCTGGCACTAATGGAATAGAATTCCACATCTTAACAGAGCTGTCCACGACCCCAAAGGACAGGACAATCTGACAATTGTTTTCAGTCTATGTAGCCACAAGTGTGTCTGCTTTGGAAAAAAATGCACATTTCAAGAGAACTGCTGCAGGAGCCACAAGTGAAGTGTGTGACACAGTGCGTTAATTTCAGCGCCTGTCAGCACACACCCAGAAACCTGAGGAAAGTTTTCACCAGTGTTTTAAATTACACGAATGAAGATCTGGCTCTCAAACACCCACCGTGGTCTATAAAGCCATCAACTTGCAAGTTAATAGACTCCCGATTTGAAATCAGGATGAATTCATACCAATTTCCTTGTCAGTTGGGGGAATGAAGTGCTTGCAGATGAAATAAATCTTTGCCCATTAAGGGGAAGTCCTTGAGGCAGATGCCTACGAAGGAATGTAATTTAACCTGCAGGCTCTACAAACCAGCAGCCACCACCAAGGAAAAAAAATGTTAAAATACTAGTCAGTGCTGATAAGAAGGACTCTGTACTAGCAGGAAGCTATTTTGAAGTACAAAAAAAACCCCACCTTTCCCTAAACCACACAGGCAGAAGTGTTAAATACTAGCAGAGTGAGCAGCAAGCTATGTGGAAAGATGTAGTAATGTTATTATGGATGTCAGGGTGGGCAGGAAGATTAAGAGGCAGTGAACAGAACAGCAGGAGTCTCCAGGAGTGACTGGAGGTGCAGCACTCAAAGGAGGAGTAGTTCCCACAGCTCCACCCTAACCATGGAGATAAGAAATGTTGATGTTCTCCCAACCTGCTGGAAGAAGTCCTCCTCCCAAAGAAAACCAGCCCTATCCCGGGTCTGCAGGCTAGGTTAGGTACAGCCAGAAGAAGTGGTTGTTTGCAGATGCCTGAAGAAAGCATTTCCTCTTAGGTGAAGTTGTTACTTGATCTACAACCAGAAGGTGATTGTAGTAGCTGACTTGGGTCCTGAGCAAAAGCCAAGACTGATACCAACACACAACTGGTGGACATCGAGGTCAGGAGTGCAGAGAGAACACAAAAGTGACCAAGTAACAAAGGTAACAGTCCTCATGAAAGGAAGTTGCCAACACCAAGACTTGTAACTGCAGACTTACCACTAGAGACCATGAAAAGATATGAACGTCTTGGGCCCACGACAGCAACTGAACTCCTTACTTCCCAGGGAAGTAACACTCAGCCCCTGAAGGTCCCCCACCGACCTGGTCTGTGCACGGACACTGCTCACAACTGTACAACACTGATAGCAAGGCAGTGAGGTAAGTTTCACTTGGCTGCCTTGGAAGAGGCAGCAAGCGAGTAAGGAGATAAGCTATTCCTACAGGATCATTTCAACCTCCCTTCTCTATCATTTGGGTATCCACCTTCTAGCTAGAAGGGATGCAGTTGAAAAAGGTGAGTATCAATCTAAACAGCAGGTAGTCTATTACCATGGATTAATATTCAGCTTTGGTAGGACAGCTGTGCAACATGACCCTGAACCAACCTATTTTCTTAAGGCCTCTGGCAAGTAAGAAATGAAAAGAAAGCCAGAGCTACAAAATTACCATAGAAAAGGTCAAAGTAGAAACAAACAGAACTGGTGACACAAAGTCTGTAATCAACTTTTAATTCAAATGGCAAGGCTGTTTCATACCCTGACACTCATATGTACCAAAAGATTTCAAAAGTTTTATTGTATCTTTAAAAAAAAAACAAAACCAAACCTCATGTGCTAGGTTCCACCTGTGAAAATCATATTACTTACAGCTAGTGAAGAGATTTTGAAGAGATTGCAACTTTTTTTAATCACGAGACTTCTGGTTTCAGAAAACCAAAAAGATTAGTAATTTGGGGATTTAACAAGTACACTTTAGGTTGCATGGACTCTGGAGCAGGAAAACCAGGAAAAAATTTATTCTAATATACATGACACAGCACAACACAAACCAACGGACCTCTTCAATGTGTAACTAATTCAAATTAAAGTTAGCCTTTTATTAACAGTGAAACACTGCAATTGATATTTGGAAAGCACCCCACAAAACTGCTGAAGTGTTTACTTTCATTGACAAAAAAGAAGATATTTTTCTGTGATTTCTGTAATGGAAATATTTATTACACTAAAAATTCTACAGAAAAAATATTTTTAACGAAGGTTTTGCTCTCCTTGGTTATACACACATTACATAAACTAGTAAGTCGTTATCATTTAATGAAAAAAGGATGAAGCATCTTACATGCTAAAAAAATATATAGCATGGTTTAAGGCTGGAAAACCAAGTCTACTATCAGAGGTATATATGTCAAGGTGGTATCTTCTATCCACTGTGGACTGCATTGTTGTAGCCGAGCACAAGTCCCCTGGTGCTGCTTCATACCCATTACATACTAGATTTTTACATTCCTCATCTGACAACATGCATCTTCAATAATTCCTCTACAAAACTCTAGTCTGCTAACAGCGCTGTCCAAGAGCAACACCCAGAGGCTAAATATATTGCTACAGCAACTCTGCACATTTTTGACCTGTTTCTTTCCGAGAAGAAACGAAAACCTTCATAACGGTAAGCGACAATTTCCTGTAAAAATAAAGAGCTGACAAAACTCCTTCAATGGTAACATTAACAGCAAGGTGTTGCAGGCAAACAAACTCGCTCAAGAAAATCACACCTTTACAGCTATTGCGAGCAGTGTTTTAGAACAGATGATATATATATATACACTTATGTAGAGCAAATAAGCAGCAGTTTTTGCAAACGCATGTGCATAGCATTTTGGTTGGCAGCAGCACTGCAAAGGAGCAACTAGAAGGATGCCTGCTCCCTAGAAAGCCAACTGCATCTTTAAAATGAAGAGAGACAGAAGAGGCATGCTGCTGTTTCCTTTTCCAGTTGTCAAAGCAGTACTTTTTTTTTTTTTTTCCTTAAAAAAGGCAGTTGCTGTAGGAACAACTTGTTTATGCAGTAACAAAAAACCTCCAGCAAAAGGTAATGCCCTAGAGCATCTTTAAGAGGAACATGTTATCTGGAATCACAGCAAGAAGAGTGATAGAAAACTGGATATAGAAACAAGTCACTAAAGCTTCATTTTAAAGATCTCTGACATCTAACAACTATTCCCTGTAAATTTAAAGCCTAGGTAACAGACAAAGGCCAACAAAGAACACGATCAGTACCACCACACTTATACCCACACTTATTTAAAATAAAATGTACTTGAATCACAGTGAAGATCGCGTAATCACAAAACATGACTGCACCTACCAAACCTTTTGTATTTTGAGATTTCAGATCAGGGCAATGATTTCAAAGCCAAACAAAAACAGAAGTCTCAATCAAACACCTGATGGAAAAGTTCCTCATCTATTGAGTAGGGTTTGCTCCATTCTCCTCAGTTAATTACTTTTTTTTTTTTTTTCATCTGTCTTCTCAGAATCGTGTTCTTCTCGTGGCTCATGCTCTTCTCGTGGCTCATGCTCTTCAGCTGGTTGTGGTGAAACTGGAATCACATCAGCTGCAAGGAAGCAGTCGTCTCTCAGCACCTGCTCAGCTGTCAGTCTGTTACAGCAGAACAAATTCAGGAGAAGAGATTTAACTTTATCATCCTACAAACAGAGGGAGAAGGGTTTCATCAGTAAGCAAAGCGAACTCGATTACAAATAACAACCAACTATTTGATGACCACATCTTGTAAGTGCGTAGGGGCCCAAAGCCCTTACAAAAGGTTGTCCCACAGTATTCCCAATGGTCAGCAACACTTGACAGTCATAGTCCTAACAACAAAATAAAAGTAAGCATTCAGCACCAGGTCTGTCAACCTGCTGCCAGCAGACTTCACAGAAGAGTGTGAGTTATTATATTTTAAAATATCGATTCACTGTACTACTACAAATTAAGAGAAATAGTGAAGTTGGCTTTCTACTAAGAAAGCACAGAACAAGTGCCATTCGCCTTCTACAAATCCATCTCTTAACGTTTGTCACATTGCTTTATCTCTCTACAAGAGCACAAGAAAAAAAAAAAACAACCAAGTAATGGGGTCTAAAATAACAGCAGCTATTTTGCTATTAACCCATCACTTACACTTAGTCTCTTTGGATTTATCAGAAGGGATTATGTGCCTAAATGCTTAGCACATTAACAGTGCTAGAATCCATAGACTCCATACATAAGAGATAAAAACACATCTGCTACACACATGCATAAACATCAGCTGCTAAGGGAGAAAGAACACACTGGATTTGGACAAGGGGGACTACAAGAAAGACAATCTCAAATGCTGATCTAGAGATCTAGGTTACCAGAATTCAACGGGAACAGAATCTTTCCGTAAGAAGGCTCGTTTGTTCGCAGTCTCAAAGCCAGCAACACCTCTGTTCAGGGTCAATGAAACAGCAAAGCACAAGACACCTCTACACCTCTCACCATTTCACCCAGACAGAAGAATCAATGTGATGCAAAGGAATGCACCCAACTACCCAAAAAACTTGAAGTCAGAAAAAAGCAGACAATTTCCAACTCTTCCACTAATTACCAGAGTGACACTCCCCAAGTAATCTGAAATCTGGGCAAAAAGAGGAGATCCGACAACTGTTGATCTTAGAAGCATAAAGGATTGTTAAATGTTTATAAAACATTTAAAATGCTCAAAGGAAATCCTCTAGTCAAGAAGATCCAAACACATGCGATGAAATACAGGAGTGAGGAGTGAACCATGACGACACACTTCCTCTGCAAAATTAAAAGTGAAGAAAGTCTTAGCATTTGAAGAGCTTGAGAAGCTTTGTACTTGTATATTTGCATTTCATGATACCATCAAGTGTCTGATACCAAATATCCCCTTCTCATCACCTTCGTGCACTAAGGAAACTGAAAATTGATTCCACGAGGAATACTGCTGTAGGACAACACTTCACCATGTTTACTTCATTTCATTTCGTTTGCTCTTCTTTACTTTTTTTTTTAATATGCAAAACCAGATGCTGAAAAATAATGAACACTGAACTCTAGCATGGCTACACGAGTGGCTAAAGAGCTGATCTCTAAACTGTGCTTTTCTTCACGAGTTACCTAACATATCCCTGTTTTAAAGCTTAACATTATTTTCCTGGGGTCATTTTAAATTTGCTGAAAACAATAAAAATTTTACTAGTTGCAACTGTGCAATTCCTCTGGGCACGAGACTGAGATGGAAGGGAAATTACCAGTCTGTCAAGAGCCTGCAGATGGGTATGGAGATTAATTCCGAATAAGCTGATTATAGATAAAGCACTTAAAAGCAAAATAGATTTTCCCCAAGAACTGGGACAAGGATTAACATCCAGAGGTCTAAAAGATTCCCCAAGAAACAGCTGAAAGATATTTACTAGTATTACATTTCATAGCAAAACCCTCATGTGCACTGCAGGCAGCACAGACTGCTTTCCAGCAGACTTTGGTGGTTGGTGCACATGCATTGCACACGAATCCAGGATGAATCCTTAAAACCTGCCAACAATGATATATTGATTAGAATTGTATCACCTGACAAGGTCAAAATCAAATGCTGCTTCTTTCATCAGGGAAAACAGTTAAAGAAACTTGCTCTTATAAGAAGCTGTACAACAAATTGTTAGTATCAATAATGAACAATAATGGCTAAATTCATTAGTTGTCATTAATTGTCCTGAGATGAAGGCAGCTGTTTGCACTCCAGAAGATACCCGCTACAGAAGAACACAGAAGTGTAATACTCTGAAACGGTCATTTAACCTTTGAGTTGCACACTTCAGGCCTTATTTGCAAAACACTATCACAGCAGAAGTTTTACGGAAAACAGAAGTGAACCAACTCCTATTTTTAGTGTCCCAAGAAATCTTTTCTATTTCCTTGAACAACTAAGTTTCCCTTATGCATGAGAGAAAGTTAGTTTTTTTTGGTATCTAAGGATTATTATGCATTATCCTGAACGACACACTGGGCAGACAGTTCTGTACAAGTTTTGTGGAATATATTTAAAACTCGTAGTTAGCCCTAATGGCGGACCATAAACTACTGAATCTTGTTTCCTATAGTATTGTGTGTTTCAGGAGATCCATTTAATTTTTAATATGAAAGCAAGAAACAATAATAAGCAGTCAGAAATACTATTTACAGGATCAAATGCTGCGTATTTTATGCTTTTATTTTCCACAGTAGTGTCACACTGGAAATAATTTTGCAGAGAGATTCGGTAGACAGTCCTGTGCCTTATCAGCAATGCTTTCATCACTGGAGAATATTGTTGAAATCAAGTTATTAAAAGACATATTATAGAGGAGAAGAGTCACCTAATAAAACAAGATTATTTACAGTACTGCGTTATGCAGTAATACACAAGCTACCTTGCCTGGACACTGGAACCACTGCAGCTGTGTTAGTTTGGAACTGTATCATGACAGTTTCTTAACCTAAGCACAGTAAACAGGATACACTAAGCTCATCATGAACACAACTCTAGTGATGTAGCCCCATGCCTTAATAGTTCTCTCCACAAAACAGGCAAATTGTTAATACACAAGCATAACCAATAAAGAAAGATTTGTTATTTCGGCTTTTTTTTTCCCTTGACAGAACAACCCAAATTTATTTGACTAACAGCAACTCCACTGCTTTGTTTTCTGGAAAATATGGGGATTGACTCTTCCTTAAATTCCTTAAACGATTCTATCCATAACCTAAGACTTCACTTATAAGCTAAACAGAGAGAGTCACCTGCTTGCAGGTTTTTTAATAACAGTGTAAGGCTTGATTTAAGGAGTTTCATGGCCTTCTCAAATCTAGATAAAGCAGTAAGTTCTCAAAGTAAGATCAGCAGAATAAGCATGATATGAGAAGTAGTCCATGCAGATTAAAAAACACAAGGGCAATCCACTCAAGGGAGATGGAAAGTACACAGGACAAGAACAAAGCACTCGGTAACAAGAAAGGCAGAAGTACAGCAAAAAGTATGAAGCAGAAACGAGTCTGAAAAGGCTAAAGGTTTGAAAAAGGTCCATAAACCTCCCAGTGAATGTCTTTAAACTACATATGGCGGCAAATATTTTGTTATTCCAACCTTTATAAGGAGGAAAAAGGATCACCTGTAGAAAAGGTAGAAGAGGTTGAAAGCAGGCAGTAAAAAAGGTCTTAACTCCTGTCCAGAAAGCTAAAGCTTATGGGAAAGAGAATTGCAGAAGAAAATAAACCCAAGGTAAGACAAATGCTCAGGTAACTAAGGCACACAGAGAGAAGGTCATAAAATTATCTGCTTATGATTAACATCCAAGAAATAAGTTAGTGAAGAACTGACTTCAAAGCTGAAGACCTAAGTTGGGAAACATTAAGGCACACAGGTCTACTTATTCTCAAAGAGTCACTGAGACACTGGGCAGGTATAAGCTTCTAGAAAGGGACTGAAAATAGAGTTCAAGGTGACAACAGTTGCTGGCATACAGTGGACAGAGAACAGTTCAGAGTAGAAAGAATGAAAGCAGCAACACAAATTTGTATCATACAGGGTCCACTTCTATCTGTGCATTTGTTTCAGAGGCATAGAAACGTTTTTGTTTCAGACACACAAAAAAATATCAAAGAATAAAGGGCACAACACACTTGTACAACTGCATTTAAGTTATTAAAATGGAATTTGGTTGTTTTACTAGTGCTCGAGCACTGTGCAATAGTTATGCAGGAAGTCACCTTCCCTGACTTCAGAAAAGACAGGTTCCTAACTCAAATACCTCCTATGAGGCTGAATCTCAATGACTTGTTCCTCAAGTTCATAACTTGGCATCATTCCATTAATAATTATCCATGAAGAAGTTGCTCCTTCTGAGGCTGGAGTTAAATATTAAGAAAACTCCGGGGTTTTCTACCTTCTCAAACATCATTTTATTTATACATGCTATTTAGAATTATCCAAATCATTAATTAAAACATTTTCTAACCCAGCACTTACAATGAAGTCTGACTTTAAAAAAAAAATAAAAAAAAAATAATCAGTTAACCACTTCGAAACAAGAGCAGTCTAATCGTCCTCATCTGACAACTGACATACCATGACAACTGCATCCACATCAGGTGTTCCATCTTCTTTGATGCCAAACTCCTGGTTTTGAACGCAAAGCTGTAAATGAAAAGATACATAACACTGGTGGTGTTGTTTGCCTTTAGTTTAACAAAACCAAACATCAGTCAACGACACTCCAGGTTTCAAGTGAAAATGGACTGTTATGGGAAAATGGTAGGGAAAGTCTTTTTTCCTAGTTTCACAGTAGGGTAAAACATGCAAGGGGTTCAAGTTCCCTTACACAGAAACAAGGAGAAAAAAAAATAGTATCAGAAGAAACTTTTAGAGGTCAAAAGAAGTAAGACTTTTAAAAATATAGGTTAAAGTCCATGCCCAAGCTGTACGTTCAATTATATAATCCTCTTTAAGAAATACTGAAGGGTAAGTGCACTCTAACAGACAAATGAGAACCCTGTACCCATATACAAAGTAAAATTTCCCCAGTCTTTCCTATTGCCTAGAACCCTGCCCAAGTACAGTATTTTTCAAAACCCTGCCTGAAGATTAAGCTGAAAATGCCTCTATTCTGAACAATTACATAGATGGCAAAAGGAAGCATGTGTTTAGACAGCACGTGTTTATTTGGGCTCTTGTGACACTGATCAGCAGAGAACTCTGAAAAATTCTCTCAGTTTTAGAAGTGGCACTGCTGTTTAATGAGGGAAAACACAATTTCAGATGCCAAACATGAAACTGGCACCTGCTGAACATAATACTAACACTTGAACTAGAATTCTCCATCAAATGATCAAGACAACACCAAGTCCGAATTGAAGATTAGTTACATGTGGATTAGTCTAAAATTCAGCTGACAAACTTGGATGAGGTTTCAGAAGAATGTTGATCTTTGCTGCCTCCCAGATATTCCCTTCAAACAGACCCAACCATTTGTAAAACTGTTTCTTTTTTTTTTTCTTAACTCACTTGTGGAAGTCGTTTTTTCTAGAACAGCTGTAGATCTGACTAGAGATAACGAAGGTGTGTCAACTAAACAGTACCACATTCACTAATTATAAATATCTGCAATATTAAGCTATACTTTAATTCATTTATTTCAGTAGAAAAATTACTTCTTTTTAAGCAACTGTTTCCTAAATTGGGAATAAAACATAACAAAGAGTGACTTTTATATGAACCAGCTTCATCTTGTCAGCACAGGTAACGGACAGTGGCTACCTATCAACCCGCAGTTTAGTTCTCCTTTAGGAAGTGCTTTTAAGATGCTGCGGCACGGAAGGGATTACTGAATCCATCACTGTGCAGCTGATGGAACTGCCGCACTGTGTCCCAGGAAGACCCCCATGTACCTGGAGCTCCAACTGGTACTCAATGAACCAGTTCCAATACATCAAGTGCTCGTGCAAAATCACTGCCCGGGAATATCAGCGCTTGCTGGGTATCTTGTGGCTTTTCCACTTTGAGAGATTTGTAGTTTCCCTGTTCAGGACACATGGCACTGACACCCAGAGCCGGGGAGGCAGCAATACAGTGCAGGAGGACAAAAAGGAGATGGAGGAGAGGCTGTGCAACATACCACCTAACACAGGAAAGTAGATTCCTGTGCTTCTCCAGGTGTTATTCCAGGTAGATTTCGCCTACCTGGAATAACATCCACTAAGAAACAAAACAGTTATCTAAGCACTACTGCCAGCAACAAAACATATGACAGTCCCATTCCTGCCTTCATCTTCCCTCTCTTTTGGCTGGGGTAATTACTCAGGGGCAAGGTCACATAAAAAGAAGAAAAAAAGGCTGACAAAGAATGAATAGGAAGTGCAGTAAGAACTGACAATCCACAGCATGAGGAAGAAAATTCATAGTTTGTTCATACTGCTATACAAATTACATTGTCTATTTTAGAGAAAAATGCACTGCCTCCTGCCCATAATGGCAAGTTCTACACTTACCACTCAGTTGAAAACATGAACACTTATTTCGTCAAAATAGTTCAAAGCAGAAGTTGGACATAACAATTATTGCTCTTCATAAGCCTGCTACAGTTCCTTAATGTTGCTAGAAACTTTCCTCCAAGCCATAACGTACCCAGAAGAAAAGGCAGCCATATGCATACATGTCAGAGGCTGGAGAAGCTGGCTGCCCCATCTTCAGTTCAGGAGAAACTAAGCTCAGGGTACCAACAACCATAGTGTTTGCAGCAGCACGCTGGTCCTATGGGGGAAAAAAAAAAAGTATACCCATAATTTCAAGCAAGACCAACCGCACATTGAAGAGGATGCATCCCCCCCTCCCTTCTAATGTGTCAGATAACTTTACCAGAGAGTTCTGTACTGACCCAGTCTGAAATGTAAAATCCTCCTTTGCTGATCAAAAAAAGTGGCGTGTAAAGGAAAATAAAAAGATAACATCACATACCTATCATCTGTAACTGGAACAGAAGAATAGGGATGGCAGATCTTACTCCATACCAGAACTATTAAAGCTCATAAGGTGGTAAAGAATATAAATTGCAAAACTTCTCAAGTTAGGAAAAAAAAAAAATCACAAGTCTTAAAAGATGTTCAGCAGTATTTTGGAGAACTTTAGTTCTAAAGTTCAGTTCTGCCAGCTTTCCTACTTTTTTCTTCTCTTTCTGGTCTTTACCTGAAACCAGCTGCTACCTCCCTCTGGATTTTCAGTATATTTTAGGATTACCTACTGTCAAAACAGAAGCTAGACCCTGAATTTCTATTGCCCTCCACGACAACACTCTGCACCAGCTATAGCCAGACTGGAGACAGCTAGTCTCCAGACTGCCAATAGTACTCAGTTACCGGCTCCACTCATGCATTTGTGACCATGCAGAAAGGATGAGCACTGAGCAGCACTGACACCCCTACAGAGAAGGCACAAACTGGATCCAGGCTGCGGACCACAGGTGGAACTTTCCTGCTCTTTCACACACGAGATGATCATTTCAGCACAGCCCATACATGCAGGGAGGAGCAAAGAGAGGGATACTCTTCCTCAGCTCTTGCATTTTTCACAATGACACCATCTGTACCGAGTATGACCTTTCAGAAAACTCAGCTGTCAAAAATGTTTAAAGCATCTCTCTTTAACATGTTGAAAATTGAAATTTATTTCAAGGGAAGCACACCTTGCTGTCCAGACATTTGACACCCTTCATGAGATGAACCGATAATGCATTTCCAAAGCAGAAATAAGGGTTCCCAATGAAACTTACTTTTATTTACATTATACTAATATAATGACATATGATTACAATAAATATTACTATTTTAAAAATTAACTAAACACGAAGCAGACCTCTAGCACAAAAATGTTTTGGCTCAAACAACTTGAATTTAGAAAGTCAAAAGGTAACTAGGGAAGAGTTACCATTATTGGAGACTTTGCTACGTAAACACAATGAAGAGTTAAAAAAAAAGCTTGTGTTTTTAAAGATTATTAGATTCTTCCCACGAACAACTATGAAATTCTCTACTGCAGAGACTGAGGACTAAATCAGCAGTACAAATACAGGTATATGTAGGCAACATGTAAAATCCTGCTAATTTACCAAGTACTGTGACAGATTAAAACTCATACTAGTACCCCGTTACCTATCAAACGGAAAGGCAAAGACTTCGTATGAGCTTGACCAGGACTTCTTAAGACAGCAGTTCTTACTCTTGCCTCCAATGATGCTGATTACTATTAAATATACAATACAGACAGCCAACAAACAACTGCTTCAAATTCTCTATCTTTCTCGTTTCACTATTTGGTTAAGCGGAGCCTATGCTCAGTAGTTCTTTTCCCCCCTCCAAGATTAGATTGCATTTACAAGACTCAATCTGCTCAACCCTATTCAGAATATGAAACAGGAGTCTCGCTGCTAAGCACAACATTTATCAATAAATCTTTTAAATTGCAAACACAGTTGTCTGTTTTGATACATAATTCTAACTAAAAGTCACTACAGAATTTATTTTTTTTACCTCTGATTTCGTGAAATCAAAGTCTCCCACAATTCCTTGTTTTCGATCCACAGCAAAAACATTATTTCCATGCAGAGATCCATGTACTAAATTAGCTCCATGCAACGTTTGTAGACCTTGGGCCACTCCTTTCATCACTTTTAATGCCTCCTAATGATTTAATTTGGGTGTTTATTACAAAGAAAAAACAAAGCACAGTAACCAAGTAAACTTCTGTCCAGAACTAAGATGTTTGGGTTTTTTTTTTTTAAGGTTTGTACCCATTCAAAGTTATGCCAATTCTGTTTTATGGAGTATGGATTAATTCCTAGTAAGATTATTATGACTTGCACAGCCAGGTAGAAAAAAAAATGCAGTCACTGATTAACAAACCATTAGCATGAAAAAATATAGCAGCAAATCCCTCCCCCCAAAAAAACATGCAGCCATGCAACTTGGACTTTTACAAGTAGGTCCAAGTCAGCAAACAGAACTAGAGAAAAGACTGTATGGGCTTCTAGTTACTGCTTCTTTGAGAAGGGATGATGACCTGAGCCGCTGATACACTGTGTGGGGAGGAGGGAAAGGAAAAGGAAGGGGATGAAGTGAGGGAGAAAAAAAAAAGTTACACACATAGGAGTCCTCTAAAACTTTCATACAGAGATGCCTGCCCCGACCATCGACCACATTCTACTCCAGTTCTTCTTTTAAAAGTACTAGTAATACAGCTGAGGCACTGATTTCAATAAAAGAAAGAAGTGTATCCAAGCAAAATCTCTTTTAGAAAGTTACAAACCACTGCCTGACCAGGTGCTAAGAATGCCAGTGAAGCCATCCTGTGAAACTTTGTACAGTCAATGCCAGCCACCAAACGAAGTACAACTGGTGAAACACTATCATTATCACAAGATACAGCAAAACAGCAAGAGTTCAGTTCGAAGACATACAAAATAAAATGCTGATAGTCTAAGTAGTTATACTTACTTCTAAACACAAAGGTGTATCAGCCTGTAAAGCTCCCAAACTTGCTCCTGGGTAGTACGGGACCATTACATATATCAAAGGATCAGACTTTAACAAACAAAAAAAGAATAAGAAAAGGAAAAATAGATTGTTTCAAATATCAGAAATATTGGGAAGTTTAACATGCACTAGGTATGTGATAAATTGATTCATTATGTTTATTAATTAGACAGCTTATCTGAACTCAGAAATGAAATGGTTTTTTGATTCAATACTCTAACTTAGTATGTTAAAGCTTTAAGGTACAACTGCAAGTCTTTCAGCTTGAACCGGAAATCAAGATAATGAATTTGAATCTTGCCTTGCAGAAAAGAAGAAACAACAGCTGTAATAATCCAGATTTATCCTTCTGCTGATCCCAAGCTCTGTGATATTTGGCAACTCTTTCTATCGCTTTGGCTTCTGAGCTTACATCTACGGAGTATCCCTTAAAAACAAAACAGATACCCAAGCTATTACTCCTAATGCTGGTAACATTATTGCATTAAACTTTTTTTTTTTAATTAAAGAAATGTGTATTGTTAGATGTAATCAAATAACTTCCTCTTCTACTTAACACAAAACTCAATTCCAACTGTCATAGACTGCTCCCATATTTTCTTATTAACTCTTAGAAAGTCTGTACCAACAAAACAGGGAGCATGTCTCTAATTTGAGATTTAAATAACCCAGTCAAAAGCAAGACGACTATTTACAACTATGCCTCTCAAAATACTACATCCCCTAGTTTCCCAATTGCAAGCAGATTGGTAGAGAAGCAGAGCAGCAGTTCTTGAAATTTCTCAGAGAAATGAGAAACCAGCATCTGCAGAAAGAGACAGGAGTAATGAACAGGAAAAAAGGCCCACCAGATACCAGAAAGAACGGACAATAAAGGGAAGCACTGTTCGCTACAGCAGTCCTCAAAAGAAGTGGAAAAAAAATCAGTAAGTAGGACAACAATTCTTCGTGTTCTACAGGCCTTGACCAAAAAAAAAAAAAAAAAAAGTGTCATCAGAAAAGGGCTGTTAAACACAGGGATATGAAGGGAACAGCAGAGTTCATTCAGAATCAGCACGACAACAAGCCAAGGCCTCACCCGCAGCACTAACTGAACCAATGTTACCTTTAAAAGAACCTTCTGGCCCTGAATTTCTGAACACACTAAAGGTCGCTTCGTGCTCAGTTCCTTCATGGGCTCTGCATCCAAAAGGTCTCGCTCCAGGCTGCGTGTCAGAAGTCCACCAGAGTTCTGAAGCACATGGACATGCAGATATCCAGGGTAAGCGCACAGCATTTAACAGCTGGTAGGATTCAGAGGTTTTGACTACCTATCCTCTTCCTCACTCAACTTAGCAAAGCTCAAAACCAGTTGGGACATGTTAAGAAGTTAGAGCATCTGTTACCAAGAGGCTGGCCATGATGAGGCAGCTAATGAAATGATTCCTTGAACAACCCCCAGCAGATGGGGAGGAGGAAGAAGATGACAACAAACAATGCTAAGGGTATATGACCCCCAAATGGACAAAGACTGTGCAGAGCCTTGAGCACGCCCAAAACAATAACTGACAATGCATTCAGACACAATCTCTGCTTACCATATAGTTTAGAATTCCTGCTTCTGGATAAAGAAGTGGTAACTCAGGGAACCATTTCTGTACCAAATAAGTAAGCTTTTCCTAGATAAAGGAAACAAGGCCCACAGCTCCAGGTCATTAGTTTCTGACACACATAAATACAAATTGACATTTTCAATATACACTCAGGACATTCAAATATACACTGTACATGACTGTAAATCACTGTACCTCCTTCAACAACAACATTCAAAGTAACACTGCCATTTGCTTAAAAAAAAAAGAAACAGCAAAACGAAAACCCAACACACACAATCACAGAAAACATGAATACAGCAGATCAGTATGGGCAGATTTTTGAAAGCTCTGAGGGTGGGTAGTGTCAAGGGCCCAAATAGCTCATTCACTTTCAAAGAAAACATTTCATCCTTTCTACAAGAGGCTTTAGTAGGCCTAAACAAAGGAGAACAACTTCACTACAGGTAAGTGGAGGAAGACAGGAATCAAGTAGTAATATAGACCAGGCCAGCATCTCCTCCATGCCCAGACCCCACACAGCTGTAAGGTAACTATTACACACAAATGGTACACCTGCAGAGGTAGGTATATCACCACCACAAGTCCTGGTACCCTCCTACTCACTCACAAGGCAATGGTTTCCGATTCTTCCCTCCATATAAAGGACTTAGAGAAAGGGTGATCTCCTTCACTTCAGGATAAAAGCCTGTTTTAACCTAGTCACTAGGGAACAGTTCCCCTTCTTGCAAAAAATGCAGCATTTCTTCAGCAACTGAGCTTACACTTTCACCTGCAGCTCTTCTGGGTTGAGAACTACATCTCACATTTTTTTCCTCACCTCACCCCCTTATGGAGAGGGGAAGAGAGAGAAGGTTTGAAGAAACTATTTTCCAATAAAGATAGAACCGATCAGCCTCCATGCCTTCTCCCATAGCTTTCACCAAACAGGGGCCACATTAACAGCGAACACTATCAAAATCCCATTTTTTTATTTTACCCAGAGCACACATTAAAGCAACTAAAATGCAGATGTGCCTCACACAGCTTTGGGTTAGTTGCCTAAGTAGTTTAATACTTACATATTCTTCTTGTTCCTTGGATATTTCCTGAAGAACCCTATTTTGCAGATGAGCAATTTCCTCTTTTATTCCTGTCATTTCAAAGTCACTGTAATCATCAGACTGCATTAGGAATAACAAAGTTAGTGTGTAATTTTCATTCTGCTATTACACCAAACAATGGTAACCTACTCTATCAGGATTAAAAAACAGCCTCCATATCACAATTCTGGAGTTGAACATGCTCTCAAATGCGTATTTTACCCAATCTCCTTCCTGGTAACCCAAGAGAATCTCCTAGAACCTAATCACCAAGAAAGGTGTTCCCTTTATTTGTGTGACAGACCAAGTATTTCAACCCTTTGCCTACTTGTTTCCTAAGTCAAAGAGCTTTTTTTTTTAATTAGCTGATCACACATATATAACAGCAACATCATTCATCTACCAGCAATGACAGGTTCCATAATTCATTCACTTTTTTCTCCCATAAGAGGCATTTTCCTCATGTCACCTCATTATTCAAGAATCCTTTTCCCAATGGGTTTCATTAGTGTGTCTCATTTTAAATCCCTCTTGGAAGCTTACTGCCCCTTTACGATGCTTACAGAGACACACAAGCAGGTTCTTTTTTTCCTTAAGCATCCACCAGAATAATTAGATGTGTGATCAAACAGTACTGAAGCTCAGGTAATATTTACATTCTTTGGACTTCTCTGAGGGGCAGTGGGGAATCTTGAAAATTAGAATTGACTTCTGTCATCAAAGGGGAGGTACACGCTGTATTAACAAAGTAAAAACTTAGAAGCAATCACACAGCCAGCACAGTAAAAAGAGATGGACAAAACTGTTCATGCTGTGAACAGCGAATGTTAGCAGAGAGACTTAGCTAAAAGTGCAGTGCCATGGCTGGGGACTGAAACAGGCCTGGTCTCAGGGGCCTGTAACACTTCAGCAGTTAAAGGCAAAATTCAGGTCAGAAAACACAAACTGTTCTATATAGTTACCACTTATTCAGAATAGACAAAATTAATGTTTCTAAACCAATTTAAAAAACAACAGACAAAACCACCAACGGTGTAACATTTTCTTACATCCTCATAGTTGTTCTTTTCAACCAGCTTCCACCTTAACTGGGCCTTTAAGCTTTTCATGGTTTTCTTAATTGATAATAAGTTGTTAATATCAGGTCTTCTATTCAGCCATTCCTCTGCACATTTTTTGAACTAGGAGGAAAAGAAAAAAAAAATAAAATCAGAAAGTGTTCAAGCATTCTATTTTAAAATGCTTTAGTCCAATACATTAGAGAAACTGCCTGAAGCCTATTTGAACTCACCTCTTCAGGGTCCTTCCCCACAGAAGAGCGTTTTTATTGTGTTTCATTTTAATTACATAAACAACCTTCTGGAAAACCAACATTCTACTTAAAGCTCAATCCCCTTAAGCTACATACTACTTGTAATGAATCCAGAGATTCCAGATTCCACTGCTCTATTTTTTTACAAAAGTATCTTTGTATTTAAGTGAAATGAAGAATTGTCCGAGGTAATGCATAACTGCAATTCCCAAGCTTTCACCCAACCAATCTCTCGTTACCAATATACTAGAATCTCCTTATAAAAAGACAAGAGGACATCTTTCAGAAAGAAATTATGTCAGAAAATGTTACTAGTATAGATCAGCGTGACAGAAATAACGCATAAACTCACCTCAACACTGGCCAAGTATCTATTCTGTATGACAGTGATCATACTTTGCTCCTGATGAACATTATGTATAACTTTATTGTAAGCATTCATAATTATTCCCTTCTCTGCTTCATCAGGCTCCTGGATTGAATTACACAGAGGGAGAATTAAAAATTGAGAGTTGTCCTTCATTTATACACACCGATGTTTAAGATGTAAAACCTTTACTAAGAAATTACACTGTTAATGGAAAAAATAACTTCTCAGATTTTTCACTCACTTAAAGAGATTCTAAGAAGGGAACTTAGCAAGTCTAAGAGTTCATCAAATAGTTTCAATAGAATAAAACTGATTAGCACTTCTGTGTGGAAGTCCAATTTCATATTCCACATACTACGAAAGAATTTTTTTAAGGATCTCACAGTTAAATAGGTATGAAGCATTAAAGCATGCACCCAGTCTTCTAAAAGAGAGTCACTGGTTCTATCACACATAGCAGTCACAAGCAGACTAAACTACTGATTTGTTGGCAGTATGATGCTACATTAGAGGACGGGTTCAACTTTTGCTGACGCAACCATTCCCTGGCACTGCAGAAACTCTCATTGCAGAGAAAATGCAAGTGTCTCAAAGAATTAGTAAAAGTGAATGGAGGAAACGCTTATCAGAAAAGGTAAGTAACTGAGAAAAAGGCTAACACAAGCACAGAAAATGATTACCACCAAGGCAAGAACACTTGTGCCATGCAAAATTGAAGCGATGAAAAAATATTTATTTCTTAAGACTGGAAAAAGTAAATTTATCCATACACATTCGCAATCCCATTATTTTAAACAGAAACTTACTTTTTGTCACCTGTGTTTTCAAACAGACACCAGAACTCAATCCAGCTCAAAGAAAGCTTTCTCTGCACATAGAGAGGGAAGAACCAGTTTTCCCAGTATTTCTTAGTTAAGCCAGTCACACATACAGCAAAGTTCCTGTAACCCAAAGCTATCCTCTGCCTGTTGCCTAGAAAACATATTCTTTTCTCTCTGGGGAGCAACCTAAGTGACTTCAACATATTTCCACAAAAAAGTTGCTGCCTTGTGGCAAATACATTCATCTAAGACATTAAGAAAAGTTTTAAACTGAAATCAAAGATAGATAAAAAACATAGATGATAGTAGGCATGATTAGAACTTACATTTAAGTCAGTATCCAGTTCTTCACAAATAGCCAACTCAACCTTTTTGAGAATTTCATCTGCATTGCCAACCACTTCCTCTAAATCTGAAGATGCTTCTGACGTCAGGTGAAAACACTTCAAAGAGAAGAAAAATAATAATGAGCCTTGGAATTGAAATTAAGAAGTTAGCAAGCACACAGCAAAAACAAGCAAGAAATACAAAGAGTTATAGCACTACTGGAAAACTAATCAGGATTTGTGTCAGATCTCACCTTTAACTGCCTCCCTCTTGGGTGATACAGAGATTTCTAGAAATAAAAGAGTTAAGATTCACCAGGCAAGAAGAAAGTTGATTCTTGCCTTGATCAGGTTTTATTTTCCTAATCTTATTTTGATTTTTACCAAAAATGAAAAGAATCCAAATTCTTCTCCTATTGAGTTTCACATCAAAAATCAACATGTGTGATAGCCAAAATGTATGGCAGTTTCGCTATTGAATGGGCTTCCCATTCCTATGTAGTACCACCTGAGATAAAGAAACATCCTGGCATCTGTTTCACAGTTTATCCAGTGTGAAAAAAGATTAAAGATTTCACCAGGAAATCCTAAGTGTTTTCATAGAAGTCAGAAATAACTTAGCTTCAAGATGTAAGACACAGAAGGTGCCAGAGAAAAAAACCACTAAGATCAGCTTATCATTACACTGAATGTTGTTTTCAGCAAAGCTTGGTTACTTGTATCTGCAGAAAAAGAGATGCTACTTTTGCAACCAGAACTAAAATGACAACGTGGTCTCATATTTAACATGCAAGCCACACAGTCATAACAGAAGCTTGCAAACTTCACCTCATTCATTTGCCTATCGAGCATGTGGACTCCACTAACAATTGTAAAAATATTTTATTGCCTTACCCTCAAAGGAACTAAAAACTTTAACAGTGCAAATTCAAACAGCATGTTGCTCCCCAAAGCCTGGAGCTGCTGCATACTGGAAAGATGCTGTCTAGCTTCTGAAAATTTCCTTGTCTATCATTGATCCATTTCCTATTGTAGATACTGATTGATGATAGACAAGATTAATTTGGATTCAGAAAGAGAGGAAGAGGAATATCTATTTAAAATAAGGGGAGGGGAAACACTTCAAAGAAGCATTTGCTCTACACAATTGCTGACACTTTTTTAAAAAAGGGGCTAGAAGTTCAACGGCAACAGAATAGTTACATATCAATGCTTGAAATGTTTAAAATGGATAAATGAAAATTTCTTCCTTGGTCTACCTACCAGTGCTCTACCAATCCATGCCAAGACTGTACATTTCCTGTGTCTCTCAACTGTTTGCAGAAAAGTTCAGATTTGAAACGGGTAAATCAAAGTTCATCACTACACTAACAAACTGCAGTCACTTACACACATGCAGAATAGCACTCTGAATTGCACCCAGCAATCACAGAAAACCACCTGCAGGTTTGTTTGCCCCCTCTAATAACTGACATGATCATAAACATCTGCAAGTAATTATATTAATTAACCTTACACTGCACATGACATGCACAAAGCCTACACTGCTGCCGAACAGCATTTATTGTCAAGTCAAGGAACACTGTTTCTCCTAACAGTGTCTGGCCACAGCAAATGCTCTGGGTACAATGAAACCCAAGGGCAGAAAACCTACTGGCTATGAAAGGGCACAACCCTTGTGGGTTACGTACAATTCACACGGTCAGGGAGGTTATGCTAACGCAAACTCAGAACATTTACACACCAGTACAAGAAGAAAGAGATCAAGGAAGGCCTGCAGGAATGGAGGGAGAGCAGCTTACAGTCTTCCTAGGAAGATTTAATAAGAGTCCTAAACTGAGCAAGAACATAGACATTAAGCACAGTGTTTCCTCCCTACTTTGTGCTTCCTTTACAAGCAGAACTCAGTAAATGGTAATCCACTTCCACCATCAATCTCCTTTCACGACAAATAATATGCACTCAACTTCAATGCTCAAAACCTCCTACAATTCAGAGAGACACAGCATCAGAAGAGTATTACAGAAAATACTGCAGGACATACAAATATAGGGGACAATTTATTTGCATAAATTCTCCACACTCAGCATTCCAATGAGGAAAAAATTCTATTATATATTTGTGTATAACCTGTGCCTAGATCACATCAATTCAGACTGGCTTCTTCTTTGCAGTGATCTTTCATCATCCTTTCAGCAGCATTTATGAACTAGAACCTTTTAAAATCTGAAATCTTTCTACGCAAAGGCCACTTGAAAGGACTAACTAAAGCATTTCAGTCACACAATGAACAGATAGAGCGCATCCATACGAAAGTTACACTTGTGTAACAGTACTGATCTTCCCACAAAATAAGTCCTTTCATAAGAAAGCATAAACTCTGTCTCCTTGCAAAGGTACACTATGATTAAAGGTAAATTAACACTTCATTCCTTGAGGCATTACCTTTCCCTCTGTATTGAGGCATTGTGCATATGAGTAGTCACACTAAATGACGGTCTCCCTGCCATAGGTAGCTGTCCCTAATAATGCCTAGTCCTCACAACCTTGGTGAGACACTGTCATGCTTCATCTTTTTCACCAATAAGTAAGACTGACTTGTTCACCTTACCTTTAAGATGCTGCTGAACCAGTCAGCAAGAGTTTCCAGAGCTATGTCTGTATTATCTCTGACGGAAATTAATTTCTTCATTTTAACGCTCTTCCACTCAAAGAACTGTTGAAATGCATCCTCCAAGCCATCTGCTGCAGAACCTTCACCATACACCACCTCCAGAGAAGCAGAGAGTTCCTGTGCATCAAGCAAATCAAACAAAAACAGGTTTGCAAACCAGAAGAATTTTGTGACAGTATACTATCTATAAAAATCAAGACATTTAACAAAGAGTTAGCACTACCTACTGACATAAATATTTTTTCTACTACAGAGGCCTCTTTCTGTATCCACTGAAGTACATTTCATATTCCACTTCCCTCTCAGAACCTGTGCCAGTAGGTCTACAAGAAAATGCAATGCAGAAAAGGATCTCACACAGAGATCATAGAGTCTGATTTTTCCCTTCAAAACACAGAAGGAAAAGACACTACAAAAACCTTAACAGCTTTTAAGAAGTCATTTGCATTCTAGTTTCTTCTTCCCTATGGATTGGACTTCAAAGTCATACTCATCAGGACAGAGAGCAAAATGGGGTTCCATTTATAAATGCTCCTCATAGAACTGCTCAAATTTAGAAAACAAAGTGAACCTCTACTAAGAAACAAGGTGAGCAGCCAGACACCCAAGGAATGCTTTCGGATTGATCCCTCTCTTCAAAAGGCACTAGCCAAACCTCTTCTGACACACCTTTATCTTCACATTGATTTCTAGATGGAACAGCAATTACCTACATGCCTGACACCTGAAGGCCCTCTGAAATGAGTTTTACAGTCCAGAAACTTCTATTTCCATCTAAAAGCCAAGTATCCTGCAAGTACATGAAGCACAGGGTCCACCTCCTTTTGACTTGCATTGGAAAACAAACTGAAGTGCTACATGTAAAGGAAAGGATGAGGCTAAAGCTCAGAGAAAAAAAAAACACTTTTAAATAAAGGGCAGTCTGTCAAGTGACGTGAAGAACAAGCAGAGTCAGGGAGGAACGTATCAGTCAATTACCAGTGGAGACAACATCCTGACAAAGCAGCCTTCCTTGCACCTGGGTGGGAAGTTCCACACTGAAAAATACTTGAGTTACATTGGTATTTGCAGGCAATTTGCTGTAGTTTGATAGAGAAAATTCTCCCTAAACAGTAGGATTTGACTGAATGAACCTGTGTTTTTGTAATAAATAGCATCTTTCAGCTTTCAAAATCCATCATTTTACTTACCCACATCATTCCTGACAAGATTACTAAAGAAACCCTGAGAAAGACTACTGTTTCACTTTTTTTCTTCTCTCAGATCCCAGAACATTTCAGTTAAATATCACAGACCTTCCCAAACAACACCGAAGTCATGCAGATGCAGAAAAACACAAAAACAACTCTCTCTCTCCCTCCTCCACTAGAGACCAGTTTTCATCTTTGTCAGGAGCCTTTCAGACACTTGAAACGGGTCATATGAGCTGCCAAATGTAACGAAGTAAAACGGACTGTGTGACGCTGACACTACAGGCCAGGACGTGGCAGCAATGAAGCGCCCTTCCCAAGGCCTGCAGGTACCGCATGGTTGAGGGAATGAGCTTTACCAGTTCTGCAAAGCTAGTGATGGTGCCACTACCAGGCCCCACCTTTACAGACACACTACAGCAAAAGTTCAAATTGGAGCCAAAAGCATGAAGAATTTCCTCATATAACAACTAACTCAATCCAATGACCACACGCCAAAAAGAAAAACAACCCCAAAACAAAAACCACACCACCACCAAACACACAACCCAAAACAAAAAGAAAACCACCAAATAGTATCTTATAAAATTGTAAAACTAATTTCATAACAATAGTTACTATAATGAACAGCATTCATTTAGTACAACAGATTGTTTATAACTGGACACAGTAGTTGAGGTGGGGCCTCACCAGTGCCCAGTACAGGGGGACGATCACCTCCTGAGTCCTACTCACCACGCTGTTCCTGATACAGGCCAGGATGCTGTTGGCCTTCTTGGCCACCTGGGCACACTGCTGGCTCGTGTTCAGCTGACAGTCAACCAACACCCCCAGGTCCTTCTCTGCTGGGCAGCTCCAGCCACTCTTCCCCAAGCCTATAGTGCTGCATGGGGTTGGTGTGACCCAAGTGCAGGCCTTGTTGAACCTCATCCCATTGGCCTCTGCCCATCAATCCATGCAGATCCCTCTGCAAAGCCTTTCTACCCTCAAGAGTAATTTATGTGTATGCCCACACTCTTGGTCTTCCCCTTAACCAATGCAGCATTATCACTTGGAAAGCACGGTGCTCACCAAAGGTTTATTTCAGTCCTGGCCAGTTGGACCCAGCTATGGCTGAAGCTGCTTGAATTTGTCTGTAGCTCAAGACAACAACAGTTCTCACTGGAAGGTATAAAACATGTCAGAAGAGATGTGTGATGCAGAACAGAGGTTTGCAATACACAGCCTCAGTGAGAGGGGCACTTAGCTCCCAAGCTCCTGTTCTTCTGAGAAACACTGGAAAAATACTTGTTTCTCTAGAACAGCACAGAATGACCTCCTTCAGCTCTATGAAATTGCAACCAAGGTCCTCACTGTTATTTGGTAAAAACTTGTTTCTGCTTTCCTACTTGGGAAAGCTATTTTGATCTTCTAGCTCCTAATACAAGAGAGGACCATCAACACAGTTAAGCTAAAGCACAAAATTCACTTAACACCTAGCAGCATTTCAGTACCTCTTCAAATATTTTCAAAAATATATTAAAACTTCACTGCAGTACAACCATCTAGAAGATGCTTAATGCCTGCCACCTAGTGGATTAGCACAGCATAACCTTTAAACATATATTAAAAAAAAAAACCAATCACAAAACAGAAAAGCCCCATACAACTACACACCACAACTTTCCTCTGTCTGAAGAGTCAGTATCCATACAGGGCCTCCAGTGATAGAAAGCCATGAAATGCTACCCATCCAATATATTTTCTATACCAAAAAATAAGTGTATCAAAACATTCTTTTGAATGGCATTGATAAATAATTCCGCTAAAAATTGAGGAATTAATTCCATGAAAATTTGAACACTTCAATTTATTAATGCTGTTCCAGTCTTATATAAACTTATATGCAGCCTGTAATCATGATGATTTTTCATAAGAACCCAATCTCATACACATGTGGATGAATACATCTCTGGAATTTGTACAGACAAGCTGTTAAACTATTGCCAACTTTTTTCCTCTCTCCACACACGCTTGCATAGTCAAAATAAAAACAACTAATATTTCCGAAGTTTAAAAGAAGAAAAGACATTGTTTGTAATAGCGAAGGCCAGAAAAAAACACCTCGGTACTTTTGTTGGTAACATATTCTTCAGAAGTTCTTACTGCCTCTACAGAGGCTATTTCCCCATCTACTTTTCCACTTTCTGTTGTTGGGTTTGCTGAGACAGAGAGAGACTCCTGGTACAAACCTGTGCCTCTGTAATGTTTAACTATCACCTTAAAAAAAAAAAAAGGAATCTTTAAACATTTTACATTTTGCTACACTAGTCCAAACTACACAGCCACCTTAACAGAAAGGGATAGGAAACTGCTTAACACAACCACAAAACCCACTGCAGTCTGCAGGATAACTGCATTGACTTTTTAATTGTGGGTTCTCTCATTAACACCTGCCTCCTCCTAAATACTCTGTGCTTTATCAAGTCTTGTCAGTCACCAAACACAGTACCATAAGAGAAAAAGCTGTTGCTCGAATCCAGGATATAGATAATTTGCATCTAGAAACAAAACACCTAAAAGACCAGAATCACAAGTAACACAGAACTACAGGTGTCAGACATACAGCTTCACTCAGAAGTGTTATCTAAAGCTTTATCTGCTGCTGTTCAGGTCTCCAACTATACTGTTTAACATTAAGAAACACTTTCCACTGATTCTCAGTGTTTCAGAATCAATACTGATAAAAGCAACCTCCTTACCTGTAAGGTTCTTGAGCGCTCAGAGAGGGGCAGTTGATCCACTTCCAAAATTAATTCTTCCACTGCTGAATACAAGTTCTGCTGCACCTCATCTCTCTTGGCAATCAATTCATCTATTCCATCCTATGCAGACGAAAAAGCAAGTCAGCAACCCGCACCCAACCACGTATGTGGTAAGTGATATAAAAAGGCATTAATCCTGTGAAGTATGAATAGTACAATACATGCCTGACTAGGAATGAGAGAAAAAGAGAATTTTGTTTTTAACCTCTACTACTATGACATGACCACCTTGCAAAAATACAGCATCTTTTACAGTGTAAAAATATGACCACATTATCAGACAACTAAAGAAACAGTTTCTGTGTGACTCTTGATAGCAGTGGGAGTATTAATTGCCACCGTAAACTTAAAATACCCTCATTGTCCTGCAGTTTTTTACCCCAGTACAGAAATCAGAATTTGTATTATCCACACTTCCATACGTGCCAAATTACATCCCCAAAGTCAGACTGTAAAAGATTTGCTGGAGAAGAATACTCTAGAATAAAAATTTTAAAATCCCTTTACCAATTTTTTCCTTGCCTTCTGGCAGGAAAGACAGGTGACCAGTGAACTACCTGCTGATTATCTGCAATGAGATTAAACTAAAGATAATTTTCTAGAAACAAAAACAAAGTTTCCCTTGGATGACTGGCAGGATTCGTCCTGCTAGTGGGAGAGGAACCCTACATTCCTATCAGACAAGGTACCAAACAGACTCACTAAAACCAAACCTTTTGAAATGGATGAATCAAGTCACTCAGAAGCATGTTTGCAACATTCTTTTCACAGCAATTTAATCCAACGTGCCAACAGAAATATGAAAACGTAGATGAACATGGAACTACAGATTTACAGAGCTGCTGTAAAGATTTGCTATTCCCTTCTACATCCATCTCCAAAAGTAAAAAAGTAAGAAAAATGACTCAAGTAGCTATAACACTCCCCCATCCAAAAAAAAGAGCAATTAATAAACAGAAAACAACATTAAGATTTAACCACGGCACCAATACCAGTTTCAGATGGAGCCAAAGAACAGTCCAATGAACACTTCCTACTAGCAAGTAGGAAATATTATATAAATATATCTGTAATATAAATATGTATACACAAACACAGGTTCTCAGATTTTTAAATTTCGTTTACTAAGTGAAAGCTTAGAAGTTGACTTAATCAGGAGTTTGTAAGTATCTACGGAAGATAGACTAGAAACCTTTCGCCTGTAACAAGCAAGGACAGAATGAAATCCAATGGTTGGAAAATGAAAGATGGACAAACTCCAACTGAAAATAAAACCCCCAAGCTGCAGCATGCACTGCTTTAAAACTTATATTAGCAATTGAACAGACGTTGTAATTCAGCCAGACATTAGGGGGCTGGATAATAAAAATCAGTGGATTAAGTTCTACTATAGGTGAACACAATGTATTGCTTCACCACTTAAAAACATGAAATAACAAAAAGATTTAATAGGCATTTCTGCTCTAAAAAGTGCATTTCTGCCTAAAAGGGCATCACTGGTGACCAAAAGCATACATAATTCTTACAGACTTCCTGCTGGTTTTCCTGCATAAGATAAAAGCTAGTTTGTAAAAGAATATGGCAATGCACTGCATGGAAAGCGTTCTTTATGACAAGGGGTCTTTATTCCTTTTTAAGACAAGATTTCTGCAGAACATTTCTTCAAAAACTAGAGCAACCGAGACTTAATGTAGCAGAAGATTCAACCAGGCAACCAAACTCTAATTAATACTAGTTCAAGAACTAGAGTAAATTTAAGTCTACACATGACAAAATGACAATCCAGGAACTCAAAAGACAGGAGAGCTGGTTAAGTTATCAGCACCACTGCCTTCTTATTTAGACACATCAAATTCTATGATCAGTTTTGAATATATTTCTAAGCATTTCCACTACAGAAGACTCACCTTGGTTATTTTCATACACACCATGCCCCAGTACGACATGGAAATGAAGTTTGCTGCTTGTCTTCTTATGTTTCCAAGATATACATTACACAAATATCTTATTAAAAAGAAATGCTCCGGTCACTCATCTTCATTTTTGGGACAGCATCCAGGACCAGACCCAGTTAAACCAGCATAAACCAACCATGAAAGCACAGACAATGAAAACTGAAATAATGCCATTTACTCTGCAATCAAACTTTATTGGGTTTACTCACGCCTGTGATATCTGTTTAAGATGCATTAAGTTTCCCCCAAAGCAAGAAAAGGTGTTAACTCCCAAGAGCCTACAAATAAATGAGGCTTGTGACAGTGAGAGAGGGCATTAGCCCTGCAGGGAGGTTCAAGGAAGACCACATTGCTAAGGCAACAGAATAGTAAGATTTAACTTAGTAAATCCAACTTAGACAGCTAGGTTGACAGATTATGCATAGTTAAACACTCTGCTATAGTTTAATAGCCAGCTACTTCATCTATCTGTTAGGGATCACTGGGAGTCCTGTACACTGAATTTACACATACCTCATTTTAACTGAGGAAGAAAAGTTAGTGCAATTGAGTATGTTGATGTCACTATCAAAAATATTTGTTAGCCTATCTGCAGTCAGTATAATTTAAATAGGGATCACAGGCAGAATAACAAGCACACCCTTTCACTGTGTGCATCCTGGACACTTCTTGTATTTGAAAATACAGTAGCCAAGATTCTGTGGCAAGTTACAGCACATAAAACAGATATTTAATAATCGAAATTATTTTCAGGGAAGAAAAAAAGTCAGTAAAATGACTGTGCATTAAAATAGTAAAACCTTTATGGCACCATAGCTCCAGCATGATACAACCAAAACTCTTGCTCTGTACTCTTCACCTACCGAAGTCTTCAAAATACCTACAACAAATTCCAGAAGAACCTTGAAATGCCCTGCTTCCAGCTGCTACCAATTCACCCTGAAAACTAAATTAATTCTTCAGGGAGCTCTACAATTCCACACACATTCCCACCTGCATACCCTTTGCAGCACTCAGGCACTCTAGGGGATAGCTGACATCTAGCAGAACTCACATCTTCTTTATTTTTCACCATTTGAAATATTTATTTATTTATTTACAACTGCATGCTCTTGAAAATTGGTAAGATTTCATGCCATCATTCATTTCCATCTTAGCTCAGGCAATGAGGAACCATGTCAGAATTGGCAGGGGGTGATGTTGATTTCGGAACAAAACTAGTTTTCAAGCCATGTGTCAACACAAAAGAGAGAGCTATACAAACACATGCGGAGTTACAGAAGCTGCATAGTGCTGTAAGCTCATTTCAACAGTATTTCAAGTATTTTGTCAGTGTAATGCACTACAACACGTCACGCAGACATGACTTTATTGTTAGCCATTCACAACTGAAACAAGTTACAATGTTCAGACTTTCTAGCATATTCCAATAAATTAGTCCATCAGAAAAACCTCAAGCACTCTTCAAGAATGAAACCTCTTTTTGTGATGTTTCTTATGGAAGAATGCTGCTTGCTGGGGCTGGCAACTCAAAAAAACAAACAAACAAACAAACAAACCCCAAATCAATAACCCACACACACTGCCACCTAAATGACACCAAAGCAACCACCTCCTCTATTGAATAAAGACTTTGAGACTCCCCCATCATACCTGTCCTAACTCCATTAAGGGTTTCTTTCCCTTTATCCCCAGCCCAACAGAGTTAAACCAAGGGGGACAAAAGCAAAGACAAGAGGGGCAGCAAGTTCTAAGATGGCTTTGCAGCAGACAGAGAACACTCTGCTGGTGTTCAAGAAGGCTTACAGACCCACATGAGCTGAAACATCCCACGTAATCTCCAGAAAACTGAAACTGCTACTATTTCATGTGGGATCAGGAATTCACCCAGGAAAGCTAAAGCTTGTAGAAGTGAATCCCTGAGCAGCCCTGGCTCCTGGGTGCCTCGCAGTCAACTATCCTTCTACACACTGCTCCCCTATACAAGGTGCAACACTAAAACTTCATCTCCTTATTAACGCTCATCTTAATGTTGTGAAGTTTAAACATTTGACTGTCTTTTGTTTACTAAAAACTATTTCTTTTCACTTACAACAATCAAATGTATGCCACGTCATAGATGTTTTAATACTTTTCCCTGCACAAGCAACAACAGAGCTTACTTGGGTTCTCCTCATGGCTCATTATTTTCTAGTCCATTTCACAAGCTCCTAAATTCAGTGTAATACAGCAATACTCCTTAAGCAAACACGTTTAAAATGTTTTAGGTCATTTTCCCCAGACGCACAACTACCATCCTTCCCCTGCCTTACCACAATGCCGGTCACAGACCGGGGAACCTTCCCATTCCCAAAAGCAGCATCATGGCACAGGAGAGAGGCAGCAGATAACCATCCTTATCAACACCACTATGCCCAAGTACCCAGGCAGTTCTTCAGATGCGTGGTTGCAGAGAAGTTGCACTAGATGGCAGCTTTCCTCTATACAAAATCATCTTCCTATACGATTGTCCCTGCACACTGCTCTCCCTACGGAGGAAGCACGTATAAAGTAGTGGCTGTTGCTGTAACAAAAGGTTTTAAAGACAGACACTGCACCTGCACAGCTGAAGCCGTTTCTCACTATTACAGAACAGAAACCTTTTAGCTATCATGTTTTGATTTCCTTATATTTCTTAAAAAAAATCAAAAAAAACAAAACAAAAAAAAAAAAAAAAAAAAATCAAGAGCGTCAAAAAGTCTAGGTTTAACACACAAAAAAATAACACTCCACAAATGCATCAGTTGTGGCAAAGGTAGCAAAGCCTCCAACAGACTTTCTTTAAATCCATGCTGTGCTCATGCTATTCAGCTACAACTAAAATACTCTGGTCTGTTACTGTTAAATTATAGCTCTTGAGAAAGAATTAATTCCAACCTACCACATTTCTGCATAACCGAATCCTCTCTTGAGCCAAGTCATACTCTGTCCAAATCTTCTGCAATTTTTCCAAGGAACACGGAACAGTGAGACATCCCTCTGTAACTGCTTGTATGGATTCTGAGAGCTGCTCCCTAAAACGACTGTTCTTATTTGTGTGCCTAAATTGTAAGGAGGAAACATCATTTTACCAGGATTATTTTTTTCCAGAACTTAAGCAGTTTAAACATCAGTATTATTTAGACTCCTTGGAATATATGAATTTTGAGATAGCACCTGCCATGTGAATGACCTAGTTTCTTTCAAAAGGTAGCAGCAGCAATTTGTCTAATTCAGCTGCTAAATCTTTTTTTGAAGAAGGACCAAGAACACATTCATTACACCTCTGTATTGACAAGGCTGTACATGGAAATTCTCTCCTGCTTTTATTTTCCCTTTTGTTCTATTTCCTCTGTTGGTATTTTTTTTACTCATCTTCTATGAACACACACACACACCCCCCAATATATGTATTTTCCTTCTTAGAGGAGCTGATGGTCATTTCTATTTCAAGTCTTCTTCCCACTGAAGTTTTGGCCTTTCTTTTAAAACTAGTAGGGTAATTCGGGCTAAAAAGAGATACTCCTCTCACAGCAACACAGACACCCAAAGACCTCTGACTACCCAGTTACTTTTAACAACTAGCTACATTTACTAATTAGCACCTTCCTTGCAGGTGGAATTGAAAGCTCTTCTTGCAACAGCTGTGCTAAAGAAGTAGAAGTGAACCCAAGTCATCTGATAAACACTGAGAAGCAGGCAACAGAAATTACAATGTCAGCTTCCAAAAAGCTCAGGTTTTAGCCTTGCCTCTGGTATACATATATACTCCCCTCTGTATACAACACTACATTTCTCTTAGAAAATTAACAAAACAAAACTCTTGGGAAACAAAAAAGCACATGTGACTTCAAGAGACAAACTGCACAATGATAAATAGTACTATTTTAGCAAAAAAAAAAAGTACATACCTAACTTCTTTCAATACTTTCACCTTAGCAGCCAAACTTCTCATTTTTGTTCCAATGTAAGTATGCAGGGTTTCCTCAAAATTTGTAGCAGTTTTCTTGGATGCTTCCTTCTCTCTCTGAATTATTTATCATTTTTGGAGCAGCGTTTCAACAAGAAGGGGCAAATATAGATCAATATTCACAACAGACAGACAAGGTTACTAAGATTACTAAGATGCAGACCATAATTTAGACTTTTGAAAACTAGACATAAATGCACACATGCACACACACATACACAGAGCTGGCCCTCTCAAAACACTTAACAAAATGCCTAGAAAGACATACAAACCAATGAGAATAAAATTATTTTCTTTAATAGCTCCTTAAAGGTTAACGGTTCATTTCCTTCCTCTCATTTCAGTAGCAATGTGTTTAATTGTATTTCTTCAATTACTCCCCATTTGCTAGCAAGTCTTCAGACAATATTGAACTTTTTTCTTTCCTTGCTGAAAAATTCAGGGAAATCCAAGTCCAAGACCTCATTAAACTCCTTTCTGGTATCATTACCACAACTCAAAGTGGTGCAGCAAAACCGAGAACTCTTGCTGTGCACACAACCATCCTGACCTTCCTACAAGGAATATTCTCAAGACAAAATAAGGAATATTCTTGATGCAAAACAAGCCCATACACCACATCAGTCTACATTCCATAAGGGGCAACTTAAATTTAAAAGCTCTTGCTCTCATACCACAGAGATACTTTTATAAATTCCACTTTAAGTAATGAAACAGTCTTTAAAAGTTGTTAGCCTTTGAGTCTCACTACATGTTCTATTTTAGAAACAAAAACACAACAAACAAAAAAAAGCCCAAACATAGAAGGGTTTAAATAGTTTTGTATTTGCAGATGAGCATGAGGATGCATGAATGCAGGGTGGTTTTTTAAGTACCCCTCAAAGCCACCATCACATATCACCATTCTAAAACAAATCACTGCCTACCACGGTGTTTTAGCAGGGAGCAAACTATTTTCTTATTTAACAGAATATCCCCAACCTTTTCTTTCAAAGCAGTTTACTTGCATTCAACAAAACAAAGTAATTAGAATTTGCAGAAAACAGAGTTGTTTATTTTTTTTTAATCATCAGACTATAGATAAGAAATGCTTCTAAGAATTCCTAGCATTCAAGTATTTTTTCTTAGCTGCAGACATGTATTCTGTTGCTTGTAATTTTAGTTTGCATAGAAATGCACATACATTTTTATCTTCAGCTGAGGTAACTGAGTAGCAAAGCTGGTTATGAATAGTATTATTCCACAAGAAAGACAAAGGAAACAGCTGTGCACAAGTTCAGGTTTCAGGGTGTCAAAGGGATTTACACAACAGCAGCTTTTCCTTTTGTATCTGCGGAGATAAGGCTTTGCACAACATTTTTCTGAATTCATGCAAACATAACATCTTTTCACACAATCTCTTCCCACCACTGCGGTCGGTCACATTTAAAACCATTCCCAGCATTTTTAAGTCTATCAGTAACTAAGTACTGTGGTTCTCAGACAGTGCTATGAACTTCCCCTGGGAAGAAATATAAGCATCTTTTCTACTAAGCAGCAATTAAGGAAATAATAATTATTATCCAGTTCTAAAATTCCACAGCTGCTGTGATTCTGTGATGCTTCAGAATTTTCAGCCCCACACACAGAAAGCTGTTTTTCTGCTCTAAGCTAAAAAAAAAGGCAAGGATTATATCTGTATACACAAAGCATAGTTTTAATCACAAAGTGCAACATTCAAACTGAACACCCACATCCAAACCAGCAGTTGCATCATCAAAAGGAGTGGTAAGCCAGTACACACACCAAGGGGAGCGAGAGTCCAACCTGGACTGTAAAACGCGTGCTGCCACACACTGACAGCATCTCCCTGCATTAGGGCAAGACAAGTCTTCACTCGACCAGTTCATTCCTTCTGTATTCCCAACAACGGTGCACAGCTGAACTGCACTAGGACAGAATCATTGTCAGAAATACTCCCAAGGAGGAGAGAAGCATCCTCTGGGCATTTCCACATACCTGAAGTTCAGATTTCAGCTGTTGAACCTTCAGTTCCAGTTCCTTCTGCCTCTGCAACAGATATTCATTCTTACTTCTGAGAACTTCTTTATCTTCAAACAGTTTCTGACTCCAGATTCTTATTTGTGCTAACCTGGTGTCTGGCACTGAGGTAGAATCTAGCATTTCTCCCCTTTTAAAAATGAATGAAGAGGAATTAATAAAAAAAAAAAAAAAAAAAAAAAAAGAAAAACCCAACACTACACAATGTGCATTCTTTCATGCTATTGTAATTTCGGTAATGACTACAGAAGGCCACATCAAAAAGACTACAGAAGCACCTACACAATCATGCTTTACTTCTTCAGAATTTGTATCCCTCTCCACACCACTCTTTACAAAGACTGTCACACAACACAGAGGAAAAAAATACAACATTTGAAGAAAACCCTTTATATGTTTACGCTGTCCCTGACTCCAAAGTCTTTCCTGTCCAAAAAAGATCTTACAATACCACACTGCCGACCCAGAAAAATCAAAGTCCATTGTAATTCAAATCTTCTATCTACTAAGTAAGCCAAAGCACTTCAGGGTTATTGTTTTGGAACTATACCCTACAAGTTATTTTTATAACGAAGAAGAGTGATGTGAAGCCATCTGTCTGAGAGTGATGCTGTGCCGTGCTATCACAGTAAAGCTCCACTAGACCTTGCATCAGCTTCAGCCTCACCTGCAAGGCTTTGAGAAAGAAAGAAGCTAGGATGTAATTGATTTCCTTCTCAGGCATAGCAACCCAAAAATGCCTGCAGCGTGCAAAAAACTGAAGGACACCAGCGCATACAGAAGTGGAACAGAAGATCTGCTAGCTGCCAGCTGCACTGGCAAGTCAGGATAGCTTTATACACAAAAGGATCTCAACACTGCACACCACCAAACAAACAAACAAACAAGAGCAGCACTATTTCTTTTTTATAAACAGATTTACAGCATATCTCTAACTCAGAAAACAGGGCAGATCAGAGTATCAAAACACCCATGATACATCCTGAATAGGATGAGGTGCTTCACTATAAATTTAGACTTTTTTTGAAGAGCACTTCATTCCGTATTACTATTTGGTCACAGCATAGACTTGCCTAAATGATCCAATTATAAAACAGATTTGGATATCGTGCCAGTATGTGGAAGTGCATGTCCTCAGGTGATTCATTAAAATGTTCTAGAAGCTCAAATTATGGAACATTAACAAATTCTAAACAAGTTTTTTAGGAGAACATTCTTTCTTACACATCTCAACTTTCTGAATGCCAACTACCATCTTTCCCACCCACAAACATTTTTCTCAGCAGCCTGTTGCCATGGCAATCCTAGCAACTGTAGGAAAAGCCTCTTTAAAAAGATTTCTGACAACAACGCAAATTCCAACTTACCACTACACCTCTTGTCAATGTAATTTAAAGTTGCAGAAACACCATTATCCCCTAAAGCTCTCTCACTAAAACTGTAATTGCTGGCTTTATTTCTTATAAGCACACATTGTTACATTCCTAGACAAATAAATCACCAAAATATGTTTGAACTGCTACATAAGAGTACCTTTCCATTCTGCATTTGCCCAGTGAGTTTTTAATAGAGGTAAATAAGTAGGAGGAATAGCTACAAAAACTCCTAAGGACGAACTGATAGAAATTACACGGATGCTAAACCAAACATTTTTGGATTGGTTATCACTGCAAAATCTGCTACAGGTCTGATGTCCTGCAACCTGCCCTTTCAGCTAAGCTTTATGGAATCTTCTCTGCCTACTAGCTGTTGCTTCTTCCTTCTTTTTCAAAATTTTGCATTAAGATACATAAGGCCAGTCTGTCTCTGGAAATCAAATGAGGAAGAACAAGCTATCCAACCAGCAACAACACTAATGATCAGGTTTTTTATGAGATTATGTCCTAATTCCCCTCACCGCAGCATGCACAAACATGCACACGCACTGACTCACACACACCTCCCTTCCCTTGTGACCAGTATTGTTTGATGCTGGAAAGACAGAAACTGACTTTGTATTTTAGATACTCACTTCCCCCTCCATCTCCTCATATACCCACATCCCAGTAACTAAGTTCATCAGATCATATGTCACAAAGTTTTCTATGACATCCCACTGCCTTACTTTGGGGCAAACACGCGGTTTCCAGCAAAATCCTGATTGCTTGCGCTGGCAGCTACTGGGTCACAGTGCTTTCTTGGGATGCTGTCCAGTGCATGGTCAGAACCTGATCTCTTTACGCACAGCGGAACTGGAACTTTTATCTTCCTATGTTGGTTTTGCATGACATCTACTTTTCTTTCTTCCACATCTTTACTGTTTCCTGGAGACGTGCATTCTTCAGCAAACCCTGCCTTGACTACCTCTTTTCCAATATCTATTTTTTCATATTCTGCCTGGGCAATAACGGTACCATCTTCACGCTTGCCTTTGCAACGTATTTTTATTCCTTTTTCAAAAATGAGTCTGCTCAAGAACTTCTTCCCCTGTAAAATAAAAATACACTGAAGTTGTGTACTGGACACTAAATACTGTCAACTGACATCGGCCATCTTTCTTCTACGAAAAAGAGGACATGCTTAAGACCAAAACACAAAGAGCTGCACAGGAAAGCTTAAGTTTAACACATTTATTCTGACACAATGCTGTATCTGTACAACTACAGCTGCACTTGATCTAATCACTGTCAATGCCAGTCTGGACTTCAATAGTTCTCCCTCGATGTTCAGTTTTGCAGAATTCAGTATCATTTATAAGTGACAGAAGTCCAAAGTCCCATCAGCTCTCAACAGAAGTTGACAACTGGGTTATCCAAGTCTTTCAGAGGATACTAGATCAGCTATTTAACAGTATTACAAAAAACAGTATGAAAAAATATTTGAATTATTACATTGTTTAACAGCCTTTCAATAAGTGGTCCAGAAGCTGAAATAGAACATAGCAACAAATGAATTATGACATGTATCTACCTTATGGAAATCTACCTTACTGAAACTACTCATTTAGGAACTGGGAAATGCCAGAATTGGCAGCTATCAGTTTCATCATTAACAACAAAGAAAAACAGCTTTGGAAGACTGGGGAATGCACTCAAGACCTTCACAAGACATCTGGGAAAAAGTTATCTTTTATTAACAGGGGGTTTGGTTGTTTTTCTTTGCCACACCGCTTCTGAAAACAAGCTGGTTTTCCTGAAAACTCAGAATGGAAGGGGTGGGGGCGGAAAAGCTACACAGAGCAAGCAAATAAAGCTTTACCTCAAGCAACAAGAACTGTTTTTGAAAAGCAAACAAACACACACACGCAAACCCACACAAACAAAACCCCAGGGAACTGAGAATAGAGATTTTCACTTAAGAAATCACAGTAAGCAATGTCAATAGGACCACAGGGACAAGACCATAGACAAGGGGTCTCCAGATCCCCTCTAAATGATAGGGGGATGCAAGGCAAGCAGGACAGCCACGTCCTGCCTCCTCCCCAAGCAGCTGCTGCTCCCAAGCCACCAGCTAGTGAAGCACAGGCAGTGTCAGTAACAAGCCCTGAAGCAGCATGTCATTAAGACTGCAGAACGAGCGAGTGGGGTCCCAGAACGGGGACCACCACTAGTAAAGCTCAACCAACAGTCAGCAGCACCATTCAAGAGGGCTCAAAGCTTTTCATCAGCCCTGGTGGCATCAGCTCCCGAGATTTTCAAATTCATCACCGGCCAGGGATGACAGGGCTCCTACTACCACTGACATTCACCTGCTATTCTCTGGCTTGACCAGAAGTTTGTGCAGTACCCAGGCACACGGCACTCCAGGAGCCCACAGAGAGAAGTGAATTTATCATAAGTTCTGTGGCTAAGGGAGATATTTTTTCCCCTCTGAAGGGAATGAAACAGAGGTACTTTGTTTCCTCGGCACCAGAAAGAATTTGGTCAGTCAGAAATAGACCTAGGGCCCTGAAGATGGCAAAAGTGTACTCTAAAAATAACCTCCCAGCACAATCTGAACCGTTTTTGACAAAACCATTTGAGTTTCTAGAGTTTCTGCTTCAGGCCAACGGATCAAACAGTCCTTCCCAGCATGCCCTGCCTTGACAGCTAAACATCCAGTTCTTAGAAGACTCCTCCTGGTAACACTCTGCAGCATCATTTGGCAGTATCTGTTACAGATCTCATCACCTAAGTGCTTCAAGATCGGTTACTCACCTCGTCAAACATATTTAAGCTCTGATCAGTTGGTATCTGCAGTCCCCAGAGTCTGTACTTCTTGGCAATACTTGGACATTGCAAGTTTGGTGGAATTTCAACTATGTCTGATCTATTCAGAACCTCAGAATTCCCATAGTCAATGTACAATACCTGACACTGCAACAATAATATAAATCAGCAGAGGTTACACCAACTTCCTACAGAAATATGGAATACAGCTGGCAACTACTAGAATATAAGCATTTTAACACACATGCACGTTGCAGACATCAGAATCGCCCATTCTAAGCCCAGACACCCTTCAGAGGAAGGAACAGAGTTAGAGAAATCTCTTATGTTGGCAACCGTCTAAAAGCTTAGTGGCAAAACTTTAAGCAACAAAACAGATCTTTGCTGGCTTTTTTTTTTTTCCTTTAAGGGTTACAATTAAGAAGCAATATAGAAGACTTTCCTCAGTGGACAGATATGCAACCTAATGTTTCCATGCCAACCAGCCTGTCTAGAAATTATCATTTTAAACAGGAACTACTAGCCTCCTGTATTAGTTACCTAATGATGATTAATAACTCTTTCAGGTCATTTGCATTAGTGCTAACATTTCACACAAGGCTGCCGTTTCCACCACTTAAAAGTTTTGAAATTAAATTACGTTATTTAACAATATTAACTACCACCTGTGAATCTCTTTATCAAGAGATTCAAACAGCGCTTCCCAAGTATGTCATGTTTTGCCAGTCTTTCCCTCAGCATTTTTCAAAATTACTGGTCACCTGAATTTATGTCCCATGTACCTACTGACTGCTTTTAAATGCAATCACACAGCAAGTTTCAGGAAGAGAAAGAGTTGCATTTATTCCTATCATCCTGCATGGAGAACTGATACACGATTTAAGGCTTCAAAAAACAATGGTTCCTGCCTTTTCATTGTTGATCACTTGCTGTACCATACATCTGTACCAACATCCATCTTCAGAAAAACACCCACCGTAAATCTGGAAATTAGGAAAAAAAAAAAAGATCAAGAATAGCATTCTGAAAATATAACCATATCTCAAAATTTTATTTGTAATACATTACAAATCTTATTTTCACACTCTCCTATAATTATCCCAACAGCAGCATGAAAACAGAGTAATGCTTTTTATATCCTATCTCTCATAACAATCTATGCTAATGCTTCAAAAACATAATCCTCTAGTCCAAGAAGAAAAACACCAGCATTTTTACACAGCAGACTCTTGTGCCTTTTCTGTTAATGTGTTGCTACACCATTTTATTGACACTGAGGGCTTAGTAAGCCTAACTAAGGAAGGGACCAGTCACACCACAAACATGCTTCGCTGTTGTTGCATTTTCTTCCTTTTCAGGAGGAATGTAGGTCATTTACCTGGACACACAAACAGTTCAGACAAATCGTTTTATTTACCCCTTACACTGCAGTAATCCCTCAGTAGTTAACACACAAAAGTTGCCATCGCTCTTTGTATGCTTGTCACAGAACTGCTATTAAATATGTCCTTGTTAACTTCTTAAGAGTACTTTGTCCAGAGCACTTAACACTACAGGTTTTTGTAAGATCTTCCGCATTTTTTGACATGGAGCAAAGAATCAGTTCTCTGAAAAAACATTTCTCTATTGTTAAAGATAAGCTGTAATGTATGTAACATATACCAGAAGAGAATTCAGTGTCCTGTATATTACCTTCATGTATTTCCTGACTGTTAAAAAAACCCTAATGTTGCATAATTTAACTGAAGTGCAGAAAGATTTAAACTTGCTCACACAAAATAAGCATTTTCTTTAGGAAAGTTAGTGCTTCTTAGAGAGATCTTAAAAGAATGTAACCCACAGGATAATGAAAGATCAAGAAGACACCTAAGAAAATGGTTCCATAGAACTAAGGCTTTTACATCCAGGTGAAAAACAAACTCCACAGATATGCAACCTACTTACCTTGCTAAAATCAGGTTTGCCAAAAACTGCATTAGCCTGAGGACAAGCTTCTGCCAGAGCACAATTTAATTTCAAGAGGTCATTACATCTACTGACATCCTAAGAAGTGTGAAGAGAGGGTACAAGTTATTAACTGTCACTTTTAATAGATGCTTGATGGATTATAACAGCCAAAAATTAAATCAAAACAGTTGCACTGCTGTTGAGACAAGCAATGCCCCACCTTAAACTTTCAATCTTCATGATTTTAGTCGCACTTGTAAGCCTGCTCTCATTTTCTTCCAAAAATTAGTGACACGGATCAGCAGCAGGCAACATACCCCAGAGAAATAGTTTGAAACGAACACTTTTAACAGTTTAATTACCAGCTTCTGTGAGCAGTATGCAGATCTTACTTACTAATCCTTCCTCACAAATATTACCATATATTTGGTGTTGTGGTTGTTTGTTTTTGTTTTTTTTTCTCTCCTTAATACAAGGCAACAACAGCTCTGGCAGACCCCTCATTCTCTTTCCATGCAAGACTCGGGGTTTGGTTCAGCTGAGAGAAGCAGAGTCTTTCCAGTTACAACCTGGTTAACTGAACCACTGTAAGACTGGGTTAATTCCAGTAATGTGGCATTTATTAGACAACACTCTACTTGTAATTCAAAGGAAATGGTCCAGAGCAGGAAATAAAACACTAGTGCAACGAAACATTTTGCTAACCTTAGAAGTATACTCCTAACTTGTGTACCTTAGAACATTATATAAAACACTGTGACTGAGTCTCAGAATGCCAGGATAAGAACCTAAAGGAGAATTACCTATGACTATTGCACCTAAAAATCCCTTTATTAGGATAAGATATTCCATAAAGAGAACAAGCAAAGTTTGGTCCCCCTCCCCAAATTCCTAGTGAGGACATGACAAAGCAGCATTAACCTCCTCCAACTCAAAGCTACAAAGAAACTGACATGCACACACCAATTAGACTCACCAGTTTGGGTTTGTGGTTTTCTGTTTGGTTTTTGTTTTTGTTTATTTTTCCTCACTCCCCCACCCATCAACACAAAACTTGAAAGGATCTGGTATCTGAACCACTTCCACATCAGGCTTCCTTGAAACTGCCCCAAACACTCAGCTGTGAGAGAGCAGGGGATTCACCCCAGCAGAGCTCCAGCTGCCTCCTACACCATCCTTCAGCCAACAGCGAGTGCTTTAACCCTCAATTTATTTATTTTTTTGGCCTACCAAATATTCAAGAAAACCCAGCTACAATACAAATTATGATGAACAATTCTCTTCCTCATTTCAGAAAGAATAACTGATTTCAGCTTAAAAAGGTGCGATAATACTTGCAGTTCTGAAATCTAAATTAACTTTCCCCCCCCCAACATCAAATGCTATCAATTATTCTCAATTCTACAGAAGTGTTCCCCCCCCCAACATCAAATGCTATCAATTATTCTTAATCCTGTAGAAACTTGCTGGGGGAGGGGGAGGAGAAGATAATATTAAACACCTCAGGTAAAATACAATAGTTCTCTGAATTCACCTGTGCCCAAAACGTTACAGCATCTTCAATGTGGGAGCCCACGACAGCTTCAACTTGAGACAGGGGAAAGAAAAGAAACAAACAAACAAAACCCTTTAAGTTATTCTCAACCGTGATTTAAATTATGAGTCGTGCGGTGATTTTTTTTTTTTTTTAAACCACCTCACATTACCTTTGTCATGCTCCGTGTCCCCATCCATGATACCAGATTCTAAAATGTTACGTACGAGACATCTACAGTTAAAAAAAGCGAAGTTAAGGTATTTTTCGTGCGGGGAGGCCCACACGACCCGTCCC